>CATIWK010128692.1:0-48062 GCA_949634005.1 Mallotus japonicus
ACGTGTTTGCACTCAATTGATGGGGATGGTCACTCGTGTTTAACTCAAGCAAAAATTTCACTCACGGTTTCCTCACACCACTCAAGCTAATTCTTTTATGTTCTTAGGTGAATCACACTTTTAGAACAATTCAAATAGCTAAACAACTTGTAATGTGTAGAATTCCAAAACTGAAATTTGTAAAACAAGTTTGAAGCAATTCTGTCACAAGAAAAAAAAATTAATAAGAACCAATAAATTAAGAAAACTCAAATAGATGCAAAAGACATGTGAAAGAAATACAAAAAAATCTTCTAGAATAGGAAAGAAAATGAATTTAAGAGGTATTTTAAAAAGAGAGTCCAAATCTGCCTCAATAAGCAATATTACTTAATAAGTAAGGAATGTAATGATATGCACAATCCAAAACCAAATATGATTAGGAAAACTTAAATCAGACCTTTAATAAGCAATAAATATTCCTTAATGATCAAGGAATGTAATGATATGCAAAAATCCTTAATGAGCAAGGAATACAAGATATGACAAGATCTATTCCTTAATGAGCAAGGATTGTAATTCAGACATGATTAGGGTGCTATGTATTAAATTGTCCTATATGTGATGTGTGCTTGCATGTGTGTGAAAGCTAACCTTTATTTTGCAAGTTTATTAGAATAGAATTTTTATTTCCTTTTTCTATTTTAATATAATTAATGGAATAGGCTCTTTCTCTCGGGTTGTAATCCTTAATCCCAATTTCCCATTTTATTTTTATTTTTGATGTATTTATTAGAATAGGCTTTTTCTTGGGTTGTAATCCTTAATCCCTTTCCCCGTTTTTATTTGCTTGCTTATTTTTTATTATTTCTTGCATGTTATGTGCTTACTTGCCTACATGATTACTTGCTTGGTTGGTGGTTGCTTGCTTATTTATTTATTATGTGGTGTATGCTCGTCAATCCAATTATCTCACGCTTTATTTCTATTTTAAATTGACTAATGTTTTAGTATGGTAAAAATGCATCAAAGAAACCAAAATTAGGTGCATTAGTGAATGAATAAGCAACATGTATAATAAGAAACAGGATAAGTAACTCCTACCACCCAAACTCGGATTCTCTGGTTATGGAAGTGATTTTTCACTTCTTCCCGATTCAAGTTGGCTGGCGACTCCAATCTACATGGCCTATTCAGGTAGACCCTCCAACAAACAATAACAAATGGAAAATCCAGTAGATAGTCACCATTTAGCATGTGTACCTCGATGCTATAAGCTCACGGATCCTGTACTGATCACAGGTTTTTGGCGACTCCACTAGGGACTACAGATTCAAGGGGTATGAATCAAAGACTGTTTCTTATTATACGTAACTTGTTTATTCACCTTCACAACAACATAACTGTATATCATCACACTCACCACATGCACCATGGTCCCTAAACCCTTGATAATACTGAATGACATTATCACCATGATTCCACTCGAGTCACGGGGCGATGAAGATAGGTATTATCACCTTTAGTCTTTACTTGATCAAAAAAAGTTGTAGGGCTTAAAGTGACGCGGCCCCACTCCCCAATCCAAAATAAGGTACAGTTTTTCTCGAGTAGGTAAAAGAATGCTAGACTCTTTGACCGGAGTCCGTAACCCTAGTCATATGGGAGCATTCTCGCTAAAAGAACCCAAGTCGTAAGCCCGACGCTGCTCATATAGACAAACTAATAGAAATCTCTCCTCTAGGATCCCACCTAGCTCTTGCATGCTATCCTCATCTTGATGCGGTCCGCTTCACTTGATATTCACAAATGACATGACATCTCTAGTGTCTGCCACCATTTGCTGTCATTATGTCAGCCTTCATAGACTGTCCACACTTAGACTTATGTGATCTTTGTTTACCTTGTGTAATCCCGATATATAAGGAATGACAAGAGTCATGCACCTCAGTTTGGATAGTCCGTAAGGGCCGATAAATAGTAATATCTTTTGATGATGGAACCTATAAAAGTCATCCATTTGTCCTTATCAGATTAAGTGGATGAATCAAGAATTTAACTAGATTATGGACACTCATGCTAAGAGAATAAAATTGTAAACTATCGAACGAAACATTCATGTCTCTTGGTAAACACACCTAATGTCAATGAAAGGGACACGAACTTGGATCCCTGCTGTTGGCTATAGTCCATACACTCAGCCCGCGCACATAGAAGCCATTTGTGACCCAACAATTGGGCCTCTCATTAAATTGTGTGGTTACCTCGAGTACATTTGGGCATTGCTCCCTAGTTTACCTCTTGAGTCTGATCCTCATGAATGAAAATAGCCTAGTCCGAGAGCGGAACCATAGTCCCCTGATGGCTATGATTCAAAAACCTACCTAGGACAGAATTCTTTACCGGGTGGAATAATAAGGTTGGAAGAGAGATTGTTTATGCTTAGTTTGCTTATTTTGCAGGTTTTACACTAACCTTGTTTGTTCGTTTTATCTTCTTTTCTTTCTCATGCATAAATACATACACATAGGACATTTCCTCATGTATTAACACACGATCTTTTTGTAGCCATGTTGCATCACCATATTAGCAAGGTTATAACTATCACACCATGCATACATGCTAACCCTTCTCTTTTTGCAAAATTCATCACATCATACATACATGTATCATTCCTCTTATCACCTTAACATGCATACATGTGTAGAAACATAGCTCCTCAAAAGTCTTGCAAGATAAAGGCTACCAAATGCACCAGTACTCCAGTACTAGTTCTGTTATTCCTATAAACGATTTAGCTCAAGACATAATAGCTCATAACACAGAAGAATAGTTTAAAGAGGCTCTTAAGAAACTGATGAGTGATAGGACTCTGTCTGACTTTGTAAAGAAAGAGATGAAAGCTATAATGGAACAAATGATCTGTAAGAAAGGAGAACAAGGAGAAGCTTCTAGGTCAGTTAATGCGAAGATTGAAAGAGGGAAAAATAAAGTGCCCACTCTGGGATTATTCATTCAGGATGATGAGTACTATCAGACTATGAGAGGAACACTTCCCTAGTCAACTACCCCACCAGTCAATCTGACTAAGTCCGAGTCATCGGAGGAGGTCAAGATATTGGCTAACATAATGGCTCAACTCGAGTTCTCACTGAAGGAAAAAAGTGTTATAAGAAGCCGAGACTACACCCACCTTTCATTGTTCAAGGATGAACCTTTGCCTGAAGATTTCAAGCTCCCAAACTTCATTAAGTTCAACGGTACTAGGGATCTTCGAGTTCACTTAAGGCAGTATACTACTTTCATGGCTTCTACAAAGTTGACTAAATCTCAGATCGTGAAATTCTTCTTCACTTCATTGGAAGAAGGGACAAGAGCATGGTTCTTCGACTTGGAAGATGAAATCAAGAATGACTGGATGCTTCTCACACAAAAGTTCATCAAGCAGTATGAATACAACACTTAGCTGGATGTCACGAGACTTGACTTGGAAACTACAAGGCAGAAAAGCTGTGAGAGTTTCTCAGACTACATCGCTTGATGGAGAGGAAAAGCTGCCTTGATGAGGGATAGACCTCCGGAGGATGAACAGATAGAGATGGTTATCAAAGGAGCCTTGCCACACTTCCGCAAGTAGATGTTGTTTGTCTATTACCCTACCTTCAAAGCACCTCCACCAAGCTGGCATCAGAATTAAAGACGAGGATATCTCTCAACCTAAAAACCCCTACCAAAAGCCAACACAACCTACTCAAAATACTTGATCCACTGAAACAAACCTAACTATCAATGCCTTGAAAAACCGCAGATACTCAAATTTTAGCTTACCCTTATCCAAAGTCTTCCCAAGACTCCAGTAAAAGGGTCTACTCAAACCTCTTAAACCAAGACCTAACCAAACCCATTACCACCCCGTATTAATCCCAACCTCTAGTGCCATTTCCACCAAATGGTTGGCCACACAACTGATGACTGTTACGTCCTAAAAGACTGAATCCAAGACCTCATGGTCTCCGGCAAGATTAAAGATCCCGAAAAGCAGCCAAATGTCAAAACTAATCCTCTACCCAATTATCGAAACATGCCACCACCAGTATCTTATGCCATCTCTTCAGGGTTGCCCGAGTCCTTTGTCGAGAACTCCATTTAAGACGTCTTGAAAAATGAAATGGAAAGACTTGAAAGGGAAGAAAGAGAACTATTGGCCATACTAGAAGTAGATTTTATGGGTGTAGTGAAACGGACAGAAACCCCTAAGCCAAATGAGAAAACTGGGAAGTAGGAAAAAGAGATTTGGGACTTATTGGGACAGCCATTTGGAAAGTTCAACTTCAAGATGAAATACACTGCTCCTCCCTCAGCTGCCTTTAAGAAGGAAGACATTGCACCCTTTGGATGGGGAGACGAGTTTCAAAAAGAAGATGAGATCATTACCATCCCACTACCAGATGCACTGTGTGTAAAAGGAATCAACATATGGTATGACTCCGATGAAGAACCATCAGTCAATCATGTGACCAGAAGTGGGAGACTGTGTCAACCCATTAAGAAAGACTTGGTAAAAGGAAAAGAGGTCGCCAAAGAAGTTGCTATGAAAGAAAGTGAACCTATTGCTCAAGTGGAAGAAGATTCAATCTTGAAACAGCTCAGAAAAACTCAAGCTCAAGTCAGTATTTGGGATCTCTTGATGACATCGGAGAAACACCAAAATGCTTTAGCACGCGCTTTGAATGATACGAAGATCTCTTCATACACAACCCCTAAGGACATGATAGCTTCACTACTTTCAAAACCCACCAGTGTTGTCTCTTTCTCTGATAGTGACCTTCTACTAGAAGGGAAAGCTCACAACAGGCCTCTGTTCATCTAAGTAGTCATGAGAGCTAAGAAGACATCATGTGTTATGGTTGATGATGGATCGACCATTAATGTCTGTCCACTCAGGCTACTCCACAAGTTCGAGATACTGGTTGAAGAGCTTAAAACATCCAACTTGATAATTAGGCCTTATGATGACTCCAAGAAGCAAGTAGTGAGAACCTTTAAGGCGACTGTCACTGTAGGAGAGATCAAATATATTGTGGAATTTACATTACTGGATATTCCACCTACATTTGCTCTACTACTGGGAAGACCTTAGTTCCATCCACTGGGAGGAGTGCCATCTACTTTGCACCAGAAAATCAAGTTCCCACTTGACGGAAAGGTAGCCACTATCGAAGCTGAGACTAACACTCTGGTTGCATGCATGAATGTAACACCTCCAGCCTTTCAAGTATCAGTGATAAATGAAGGCTGGGTCAATCCAAAGGTGACAACTATGATAAAGAAGATGAGTTATGAATCAAGAACTGGGCTTGGAAAGAAAAAGAATGGAATCTCTAAACTGCCAGTCTTCAAGGGATAGACTAACAAGCAAGAATTGGGGTAGGATCCAACTATAGACAAGGGCAAGAAGACCACCTTCATTTCCAAAGGCCTCTTCAAGTACCAAGGTCAGCCTAAGGAATTGGAATGCAATGGGATCAAAAACTCGAGTTTTGAGATCTTTACCGATGTGATCAGCAGCATCGAGAAAGAACAAAATCAGGTCGAAGAAGAAGGAATCATTTCTATCATTAAAATCGAACAGGTCCTGCAGAGTATAAGGTTGGAAACTGAGGCTCCCAGCTATGCTGACATTGTAGCTCTCATTGAGTCCAATATAGAGGATATTCTGTTTAATAATGCACCTACTCCTGATGATATTTGTATTGCTAATTTGTTTGAATCTTTTGATGTACCGAACTCTAAGTATGATGCAATGAAATCTAATTTTGCTGACTTGTGTGATTTTTCTTATGATATAATGAGCATTTACATGAGCATATTTGACATTCATTCCATTAGCACTGAACCATTTAACATGGACACAGATGAAAATCCTCGCATATTGCATATTTCAAAAGATGTTACCCATGAGGAAAGGGGAGAATTAGAAAAAAAATATTAACAAAATACTTGAAAGTATTCACTTGGACGTATGACGACATGCCTGGTATCGACAGGGACATCGCTTAGCATTACATTCCGACTAAAGAGGGACATAAGCCTGTGAAGCAGAAGTTGTGAAGGTTGAGACCAAAATGGGCACAATTGGTAAAAGAGGATATAGAGAAGCAGATCAAAGCTAAGTTCCTAAAAGTGGTCGACTATCCAGAATGGTTGGCTAATGTGGTTCCAGTACCTAAAAAAGATGGGAAAGTAAGGATTTGTGTAGACTATATAGACCTCAACAAGGCATGCCCGAAAGACAATTTCCCTCTACCTCACATAGATGTTCTGATTGACAGTGCTATCGCATATGCAATGTATTCCTTTATGGATGGGTTTTCAAGATAAAACCAGATTCCTATGGCAATAATCGACAAAGCTAAAACCACCTTCATCACTAAATGGGGAATGTACTGCTACAAAGTAATGCCTTTCAGTTTAAAGAACGCAGGTGCAACCTATCAGAGGATGGCTACAGCAATGTTTCATGACATGATACACAAGGAGGTGGAAGTTTATGTTGATGACATGATGGTAAGATCGAAGACTCGAGAAGAACACCCAGCTGCATTAGAGAAGTTCATGCAACGGGTAGACAAGTACAATCTGAGGTTGAATCCTAAGAAGTGTGTATTTGGTGTAACTTTAGGGAAGATGCTAGGACACATAGTCAGTCAAAGAGGAATAGAAGTTGACCCAGACAAGGTAAAAGTAATCTAAGAAATGTTGAAGCCGAAGACGGAAAAGGAAATATGAGGATTCCTGGGAAAGTTACAATTCATTAGCAAATTTATAGCCAGATTGACAGAAGTATGTGAACCAATATTCAAGTTGCTCAGAAAAGACCAACCTATGGTTTGGAATGAACAATGCCATATTGCTTTTGACATAATCAAGGACTATCTCATGAATCCGCCAATTTTGAGACCCCTAGAAATAGGGAAGCCCTTAATCCTATATCTAGTAATTGAGGGGAGTGCAATAAGAGCCATGCTAGCTCAGGAAGGCGAAGCACGAGTTTAACATATAGTTTACTACTTGAGCAAGAAGATGTTGCCTTATGAGAAGAAGTACAATCAAGTTGAGCAGATCTATTTGGCAATGGTTTGGGCTATGAGAAAACTGAGGCACTACTTTCAGTCTTACAAGATCTAAGCAGTTTCAAAGTTAGATCCGATGAGACACCTGTTTGAAGCACCTTCACTGGTTGGGAAACTAGCCAAGTGGCTTATGTTACTAACAGGATTTGATGTTGAGTATATGACTAAGAAGACAGTCAAAGGAAGAGCAGTAGCCGAGTTTCTACCACTAAACCCTACTTTGGATGATGAAGAGATAGAACTTGAATTCCCATATGACCTCACCACAGCAATTAAAATCCAAGGATGGCACATGTACTTTGATAGAGCAGTAAATCAGTTCAGAGCAGGAATAGGAGTAATTTTGTTGACCTGAGAGAATGAAGTGATTCCCATAATAAAGAAGCTAGCATTTCGAGTTACGAACAATGAAGCAGAATATGAAGCATGTGTGATGGGAATGGAAGCACTGATAGCTCTAAAAGTCACAAAAGTGGAAATATTAGGTGACTCAATACTGGTAATCAATCAAGTCATTGATGAATGGGATCTAAAAGAGCCCCACTTGAAGCTGTATCTAGAGCACTTACAGCAGTTGGGACAGTCATTTCGGAAATGCAAATTCATCCACCTACCAAGAAACCACAATCAAATAGCGGACGCTTTAGCATCATTAGCATCAATTTGGGATGGGCTGATAACCATGCCTATGAAGCCTTTGGTGTTACTAAAGTCAAATTAGTCGTGTTACAAGAACGTAAGGGTAATGGAAGCTAGAGTGGATCAGAAGCCTTAGTTTTATGACATTCAGCAATATTTGGACAAGCAAGAATACCCATCAGACACCAGTGAAAGAGATAAGACAGTCATCAGATAGCTATCAGTAAAATTCACCCTCCATCAAGGTGTCCTGTATAAGAGAATTTCGAATAGGGATGTAATTGCACTGTTTGGATGAGAATAAAGCAAAAAAGGTAATGTCAGATGCTCATGATGGAGTTTATGGTCCGCATATGAACGGAACAACGCTAGCTAAGAAGATAATGAGACAAGGGTTCTTCTGGATGATAATGGTTGAGGATTGTGTTAAATTCACCAAAAGATGTCATAAGTGTCAGATTCATGGGGACATCAGCCATTTACCTCACTCAGAATTCGTCTTCTCCTTGGCCATTTTCAGTTTGGGGACTCGACATTATAGGAGAGATTCATCCTACAGCCTCTAATGGATATAGATACATCTTGGTCATGATTGATTACTTCACAAAGTGGGTAGAAAGCCGAATCTTACAACAAACTGGGGGCAAAACAGGTGGTCAAGTTCTTGGAGAGGAATATGTTATGTAGATACAGAATCCCTCACCATCTGATCTTAGACAATGGGGTACAATTTCAAGGAGAAGTACGAGCAGTGCTCAAGAGGTATAAGATAAAGCACTACAAGTCATCGCCTTACAAACCTCAAGCTAACAAAGCAGTGGAAGCAGCAAACAAGAATATCAAGAAGAACCTCTCAAAGATGATTTAAACTCACTGAGATTGGGGCAACAAGTTGCCATTTGCTCTTTAGGGATACCGTACTACAGTGAGAAAATCCACGGGAGCAACTCCTTTCTCATTAGTATACGGGACAGAAGCCATGCTTCCAATTGAAGTGGAAATGAAATCCCTTAGAGTCATAGTCAAAGCAGACTTACCCAAGGTGAAGTGGGTAGAACAGAGGTTAGCATAGATGAATCTGATAGATAGTGAAAGGTTGAAAGCACTTTATCACACTCAGTTATTCCAAAGAAGAATCGCCAAAGCTTTCGACAAAAGAGTGAAGCAGCATGACATCAAGGTTGGAGACTGGGTATTGAGGCAAGCTAAACAAAACTTACCAGTTCCAAGAGGGAAATTCAGACCTAACTAGGAAAGGCCTTATTTGGTTAAAATTGTCCTTTTGAAAGGCGCAATCAAGCTAATGGATGTCGACGGGAATGAGTTCTTTGAATGGATCAATGTCGATTGTCTCAAGCGATACTATTCATGAAAAAAAAACAACAACAATAGAAAAATGAGAGGAAAAATACTTAATTAAAAAAACCCAAAAGGGCCAATTAAGGACAGGGGTACTGTTACTTTGAAATATCTTATATGCAGCCATGTTTATGGTAAATGTTATTTAGTATGGAAAATATTGTCAAGAGTTGCACATGTCAAGAAGTAAATAGGAAGGGGGAAATCAGGACTCGGCTTCATCCTTATCATCTTCCCTGCCATCATTATCATTGTCGTCATCATCGACATCTGATGGTTCTCTCCTGTTGAGCCCAGCATCACGCACCCTCAGCCACTCCAGCTCGGCCCACAGCCTTTAGATCTCATTCTGATAGTAAGCACCCTCTTGCTGGCGCACTGACTCTAGATGATGGATGGTCTCGTCCTGCTCTTGCATCAGCTTCTCATGCTCAAGCTACATTATCATAACATACATGCATTAGCACATACGCATTCATAACATACACATGCATATTATGGCGTAATTGGATCAGGAAAACAAGCCAAGGTGTCAAAGACTTACATGAGCCTCAATGGAGTAATGGACATAGTAGCTCATCAAGCCTGAAGCACACTAATACCAGTATGTGTCCATATCTCAAGGAACCTGTAAACATAACAATCAGCAAATAGCAAACCTAAAACATCAAAGCGATAAAGATAGATATCAATTCACATGAGTACCTTGGGAATGAAGCCTACGGGGTCAGAGGACGCATGAACTACCCGGGTCACCACCTCACTATAGAGGTTATCCGAGATCATCCGAGCAGAACCATGGGAAGTAGAGGCAGTACAGCTACCCTAGAGATCATCCGAGCAGTCTCTGTAGGAGCATTAGTAGCAGCTCTAGCACCACCTGAAGTCTCAGTGGCACTTCTGGTGCGAGACCTCTTCGGGCGAGGCTGTCAAACACAAGCAGAGGTGGTGAGAATCAGAAATAACCATATGGGCATATGCACATGGAGAAAGAAGCAAAACATACTTGATAAGCAGAGCAAGACGAAACACATGCAGCTAGGCCAGGTAGAGCAAGCACAAAGTTCCTCGTAACGCCATCGATCAGGCGAGGAATGAGAGTCTCAAGATACGAGACACCCTTTGACTCTAGGTACAGCCGATGGTCAGTCCGGACCAATGCCTCCTCTAAGGTAGGGCCCATCATATCCTTCCCCCAGAACATGTCAAGAGGAGGAGAATAAGGGATACGATGGCCAATGGGTCCTAAGAACCAGTTCATCATGCACTCATTGAGGTACCAGGCACGATCAACAGGTGTCACAAACAGTATCCGCCTGCCTGTGATCTCTCTGGCTCCCTGCATCACCACCGAAGAAGCCGTGGGATAGCCTTCCCACCACCACCGAAGGTATATCTACAATAAAAAATAACTATCAAGAATGGGATATAGAAAGGTTTAGAATAAGAAAAGCAAAAGAAAACACCAACCTGATCAAACATCAACTTCACAAAAGTAGCACGGGTCGCCTCCAATGACTTCACAGAGCCCCTCCAAGGTTAGGCAGTCCAAATAGGGAAATGAAAGAACCCCTTTCGCATCCCAGCAATGACAGGAGCAGCCAGCACATGGATCTTAAAGGCCCAAATATGTAGGAAGAAAATACAGTCAAGAACAACACACTTAAAACAAGAGGAAAAAGAACAATAAAACATCTAAAGCAACTCACATCAACCACTAGCGGCATACTACAGATCTGCAAACTATCTCTGCATGCATCATCCAAGCCATGTAGGAGATAGCCATAGGCGGCGAAACCCCAATCATAGCCGCGCAGAGCATTAAGGTCCCATAGTAATGGAAGCAACCAAGAGCTGCCTGTGTTGTTTGCATTGGGGAACAACATCATGCTCGTCAGATAAAAGATGAAACATTGGGCACATCTCTCGGTGCCGATGTCACTACCTCCAGTAGCACGGTCGAACACCAGCCAAAGTCGATCAAAGGAGATCAGACTTCCTCAACCAACTCAAAACTCGGGTGGGCAGCCTAGTAAGTCGCAGCACAGTCCAACAGGGTCCTCCGAGACATTAAAAGTGATTCGTTGACCAGCAAAAGTGAACCCTGTAATAGCAGCAAAGTCTAGGGGCGTGATCGTCATCTCCCCAAACTGGAAGTGGAAAGTATGTGTACAATCCGACCACCTCTCCACCAGAGCAGTCATCGCCGCCTGTCGACTCCTCAATGTCTCCGGTCCCTCCAGCAGACCGTCCAGGATACCATCAAATCTGAGACCATGCACCCGGTCTCGTACTACCATAGGCAGCTTTCGATAGAGCTTCTTAGCTCCAATGAAGCTACCGGGCAACACCAAATGTTTCACCGGGCTCCAAAAAGGGAATTCAGCAAAAAACAAATTATGACTCAAAAATTTATCTAATTAAATCAGCACTAACTACTGTTTACTTGTTATTTGCAGGCAAATAAAATTACACAATTAGGATGGAAAACATGGCAAACAAGTCCTAGCATGCAGTCTAAGGGAAGCAAAACCCTAGCAAGCACATCTCTAAGCATAAATCAACATGCAAAGGAGATAATCCTAGCAAGGGAAGTATTATGAACACTATTCCTTAAATAATCTGATTCATTTAATTTATTACTAAGTTCGCAAACACTAAAATTCCTATATCTTATCATGCTAGAGAGATATAGCATCAAAGGGAGATATAGCAAAAAAAAAAAAAAAACCAAGTTCGAGGTACTAACCTCCTACCGATGAAGCACCCATATGTGCTCCCTCAAGTTTAAAATGAGAGGAATCTTATGCCCTCTCCTTACTCCATGCCATGTGCGATGAGCAGGTACTGGCTTTTGACGCACTGCACCACCCACAGCTTGATCCACCTGATCCCCCGCATCCACTAGACCGAGATCCTCCAAGTCAAATGCGAGGTTAGGGTCGGCATCCCCCAAGATATCCTCAGCGCCCTCGCCTCCTTGCATAGGTGTGTATCTGAAGAAGAGAAAGCCTAAAGTCCAGAGAATCTAAGGAGGAAGAGAGAAAAGAAAAATGATAAATGAAGAGAAAAGTAAAATATGAGCCTTTTATAGCCCAGGCTCCGTGGGTCAGGAGCCCCCCCACACGCATAGGTCCTGACCAACGAGCGTGGGTCGTTAGGCCACCTGCATAGGATGGCTCCAAAGACCCCATGGAAGGCTATCGAAGCTCCCGAAGTGTGTACTTTGTCACCCCAAAGCTCTGAGAAGGTTCCAAGGACGCTCTGGAGGCTTGAACATCGACCCGTGACATGCACGAAGACCGAGAACCCGTAATAAAGGTCAAAAATGTTAGTATAGGTGGTATGCCCTAGAGGCCAATCACATATTTTGACATTGTAACTTATCCTAATGGTAATAACATAATATTCTATTATCTAAAGTGTTTATTTAATTGAATATTTATCCATTAGCATAATGTTAAATAAATTTACTATCAAGAGCTGATAATATGAGTTATAAATTTATTTAGTACATATGCTATAAAATGTCCATAGTTGATAAATTAATATTTGGGTAATATTAATTAGACTATAACCTCTGTCTATTTTTCCTTGATTAGTATGTGATACTAATAGTGGGAGGTAGTGAGTTTTATACTATTTGATATGAGATATCAGAATAGACATGTGGATACTCATGTGATGGGTGGAGCAAACCATGACGTTAGATTTGTGATTGCGTGGATATTCACTTATAGTCAACAATCACAATCTAGGTCATAATGGTGCATATAGTCCTTTGACCTGAGGTGACACAGTCATCCACATTTAAGTGGTTAGGGTTTATCACCGCTTACATACTTATGTTAATCACACATGGGTATATGGCGTGTGGTGGCTCTAGTTAGTTAAATGTAGGGATGAGTGTTCAACCAAGATGGGATTCATTGCCTGAAGTGAACTGGGATAAGATCCTATGCTATCTAAGTTCTTTCTTGATGAATAAGTTTTTTGCCAGGACAAACATGACACAGATTGAAAGAGTTTCAGTGTTGGTTATGTTTTATCAAGAATTAGAACTTGAGATGAGCTCATATGATATAATTATTAGAGTTTGACTAAACCATGACTCTAGGTTATGTCCAGATCTTTTAATGATGAGATTTTAGTGCACAGTAATTATGACCAAAGGGTTCGTGTGAATCAATAAATGCATTCATTTCTAATTGGGTAGTTGTGATATTGATGCTAAGGATCACTCATAACTTATAAGAACTAAATGTGCATAATTGGGATTTTCACATTTAGACTTAAAAGGAGTTTCAAATAATATCAAGTGTTGATATTATCTTCTCATTGCCAATTAAACATGAACCTAGTAAGTCACACCTAAAAGAGTTTCACCAAATCACCATTAGCATTAATCTAATTATTGATTAAAGAGTTTAACCAATTAATTACGATTAATAGAATTAGATTTATGCTTTAAGCAATGATTCTAACATATCATGAAATCTAATTCAACCAAGGGTTTAATTATTAATTTATGCTTAATTAATATGAGATATTAATTAAAGTATTAAATTAATAATATATGTTGTTTCTAATTGGACTTGGATTAATGGCCCAAGGAGTTTGGGCCTAGGCCCAAAAGAGTTTTGGACTAAAGATTAATCCATGATGTTGAAAAGGCCCATGAACCTTGTCTAAGCCCATTTGTATGATGGATTGGGCTTGGGCCAAGTGTTGGCCCAATTACCAAGCCCAAGTCCATGTATGTGTGAATGGTCAAATTTGTCATGTTAGGCATGCCTTATCCCTAACGTGTAAAATGTTAACCATGGCTATGATAAGGTGTATATCACATTGATATGTGCAAAGAATGTATGTAGACACAATACATGGGATGTATTAATTTTCTACACACTTCTTTGTGCACTAGTTGGATATACAACTTGCATACTTATCATGAAAAGTTGGATCTTTATCATGTGATTAGGGTTTGCTTTTTTAATATATAAATACATAACCTAAGATATGTTCTAGGGTTACAGAGTTGTGTGTAGAGACACAAAAGGAGAGAAGTATATACACAAAATAAACCCTAAGTGTTTTTGCAAGGAGATTAAATTAGTGTAAGACTTGTGAGGGTCAATAGAGAGGGTTCTTGCAACTAATACTAATCTAAGCAAGAAGGTAACTTGGTAGAGCTTTGGTGATTCAAGCTAAAGGCCTAACACTTAGGAGACTAAGACATTTGATTCAAAAGTTGAACCTAAAGCATCCCAAAGCTTGCAGATAACTATTGTGGTCTACATCAAACTTAGGAGTTTGTAAGTATTCTTAAACTTAGTATTCCTATGTTGATGTTTGTATATGTTGTTTGCCATTTAGCTATGTGTAAAATGCAAAATGGATCTATAGGAAAGGAAATCTTCATGTTATGAAGGGTTATGCAAGTGAAAATTTTAAAATTTCACCCTATTTAAGGCTTGTGCTCACCACACATCAAAGTTGCATAATCGTTTCCTTACAGTGGTATCAGAGCAAAGGATAGCAGCGTATGGTGATATAGTGTAGCCCAAATCCATGTGAACATGACATGGTCAATTTTTCATGTTAGGCATACATTATCTCTTAAGTGTATATTATTGACCATGGCAAAGATTTGGTGTATATTACATTGATGTGTGTGGAGAATGTATGTAGACATATACATGAGATGTATTAATTCTCTATATAATTCTTGGTGCACTAGATAAGTATACAAGTTATATACTTATCATAATGAGTTGTATACTCATCATGTGATAAGGTTTTGCTTTCTCTACTTATATACATAACCTAAGATATGTTTCTAAGGTTAGAGAGTTTTGTGTAGAGACACAAAAAGAAAGAAACACATACATAAAATAAACACTTAGTGTTCTTGTAAAAAGATTAAATTAGTACAAGTCTTGTGAGGGTCATTTTTGAGAGGCTACTTGCATCTAATCCAATCTAAGCAAGAAGGTGACTTAGTGTAGCTTTGGTGTTTCAAGCTAGAGGCCTAACACTTGGGAGGTTAGAGCATTTGATTCAAGAGTTGAGCCTAACTAAATCAAAGCTTGTAGATAACTATTGTGGTCTACATTAAACTTAGAAGTTGGTAAGTTTTCTTAAACTTAGAAATCCTAGGTTGTTGCTTATACATATTGTTGTATAATTTAGCTATTGTAAATATGCAAAATGGATCCTTGGGATTGTAATTCTTCATGTAATGAAGGGTTATATAAAGCAAAATTTTTGAAATTTGCTCTACTAAGGCTTGTGCTCACCACACATGTCTTTGATGCCTAAGTAGCATAACTAATTCCATCAAGTGGTATCAGAGCAAAGGATAGTACCGCATGGTGATGCGGTGCATGAGATGCATGGACTATCCGATTCTTGGGAACTCTCACGCGTGATCGTGTGATGAAGTGTGGCTCTCCGCCCAGGAGCGCAAGTGTTGCATGCTTTGATAGGTATATGTGGATGTCACCTTATGAGATGAGATCGAGTCCACACAGGTGATTAGATCACCCCATTTGAATCCATCATTATCCTTAGTGAATTCAAGTTTCGGTAAACCAATCACAAGCTCATGTTTACAAAGATCATTTAAAAGCTCAAAATTTGCATGTCCTAACCTTCTATGCCATGTTCATGTGTCATGGGAAATAGACATCAAGCATTTAATATCCTTGTTATCAATTTTATTCAAATCAATAACATAGACATTATCAACTCTTTCACCACTAAAAATAACTTTGTCTTCATCAAGACTACTAACAAAGAAATTCTTAGGATAGAAAGTGACTTTATTTCGTATATCACATAATTGACTTATACTAAGCAAATTGTGTTTAAGACCATCAACAACCAATACAAGACGTATAGATAGGGATTGAGGATTACCAATTTCTCTAATGCCAATAGTCTTTCCTTTTGCATTTATAAGGAAACGGTTATGCAACTTTCATGTGTGGTGAGTAGCCTTAAATAGGGTGAAATATTAAAATTTTCACTTGTATAACCCTTCATAACATGAAGACTTCCTTCCCATAGATCCATTTTGCATTTTACACATAGCTAAGGCAAGGCAACACATAAACACATCAACCTAGGATACTCTAAGTTTAAGAAAACTTACCAACTCCTAAGTTTGATATAGACCACAATAGTTATCTACAAGCTTTGATGTAGTTGGATTCACCTCTTGAATCAAATGCTCTAGCCTCCCAAATGTTAGGCCTCTAACTTGAAACACCAAAGCTCTACCAAATCCCCTTCTTGCTTGATTTAGTTAGTTACAAGTTTCCTCTCTAGTGACCCTCTCAAGTCTTACACTAACTCAATCTCTTGCAAGTATATTTTAGGTTTATTTTATATATATGTTGTTTCTCTCTTTTATGTCTCTACACAAGACTCACTTAATTTTCTAACCTAAGAAACATGCCTTAGGTTATGTATTTATATCTTGAGAAAGCAAGCACCTAGTTACTTGATAAGTATACAACTCATCATGATAAGTATACAACTTGTATACTTATCTAGTGCACCAAGAATTATGTAGAGAATTAATATATCTTATGTATATGTCTACACACATTTTCTACACATAACAATGAGATATACACCTTACCATAACCATGGTCAACATTTTACACATTAGAGATAACGTGCCTAATATGCCAAGCCTAATAAACCAAGCTTAATCCTTATCATTTGCCATGGTCAATATTATACACATAAGAGATAATGTATGCCTAACATGACAAATTTGTCCATTCACACATACATGGACTTGGGCTTAGTAATTGGGCCAACACTTGGCCCAAGCCTAATCCATATAACAAATGGGCTTGGATTAGGTCCATGGGCTTTCTCAATATCTTAGATTAATCTTTGGTCCAAAACTCTTTTGGGCCTAGGCACAAACAACTTGGGCCATTAATCCAAGTCCAATTAGAAACAACATAAATTATTAATTTAATACTCTAATTAATATCTCATATTAATTAAGTATGAATTAATAATTAAACCCTTGGTAGAATTAGATTTCATGACATGCTAGAATCACTGCTTAAAGCATAAATCCAATTCCATTAATCTTAATTAATTGATTAAACTCTTTAATCATTAATTAGATTAATATCAATGGTGATTTGGTAGAGCTCTTTTAGGTATGACTTACTAAGTTCATGTCAAATTGGCAAAGAGAAGATAATATCAACACTTGATATTATTTGAAACTCCTTTCAAGTTTAAATGTGAAAATCCCAATTATACACATTTAGTTCTCATAAGTTGTGAGTGACCCCTAGCATCGATATCACAACTACCCAATTAAAAATGAATGCATGTATTGATTCACATGAACCCTTTGGTCATAATTACCATGCACTAAAATCCCTTCATTAGAAGATCCCAATATAGCTTAGAGTCATGGTTTAGTCAAACTCTAATAGTTATATCATATGACCTCATCTCAAGTTCTAATTCTTGATAAAACATAACCAACACTGAAACTCTTTCACTCATGTCATGTTTGTCCTGGCCAGGAACTTATTCATCAAGAACAAACTTAGATGGCATAGGATCTTATCCCGGTTCACTCCAGGCAATAAATCCCATCTTGGCTGAACACTCACCCCTACATTTAACCGACTAGAGCCACCACACGCCATATACCTATATGTGATTAACACAGGTATGTAAGCGGTAATAAACTCTAACCATTTAAATGTGGATGATCGTGTCACCTTAGGTCAAAGGACTATGTGCACCATTATGACCTAGATTGTGATTGTTGACTATAAGTGAATATCCTCGCAATCACAAATCTAACGTTATGTTCGATCTACCCATCACATGAGCATCCACATGTCTATTCTGATATCTCATATCAAGTAGCATGAGACTCACTACCTCCCACTATTAGTATCACATACTAATCAAGGAAAATGGACAGAGGTGATAGTCAAATTAAGATTACCCAAATATTAATTTATTGACTACGAACATTTTATAGCATATGTACTAAATAAATCTGTCACTCATATTATCAACTCTTGATAATAGATTTATTTAACATTATGCTAATGGGTGAATATTCAATTAAATAAACATTTTAGATAAAAGAATATTCTTTATTGCCATTTGGGATTAATTACAATGTCAAAATATGTGATTGGCCTCTAGGGCATACCACCTATGCTAACAATCTCCCACTTGCACTAGAGCCAATCACTATAGTATCTTAGACCCATCTTCTCAAGATGTTAATCTAGCTGTAGTTACATTAATGCTTTAGTCAGTGGATCAGCCACATCATTGGCTGTAGCTACCTTTTGCATGAGCACATTGCTCTTTCCAACAAGTATTTTGATAATATGAAAGCGCCTTTCTATATGTTTGGATTTTTGGTAAGACCTCAGTTCCTTTGCCAAAACAATGGCTCCATTGTTATCATAATAGAGAGGAATCATGGATTCAATGGAAGGAACAATTTTTAGTTCATTATTAAACTTTTCTAATCTAAACAACTTCTTTAGCAGCATCTAATGTGGCTTATATACTCAGCCTTTGTAGTGGAATGAGCAGTGATACCTTGCTTGGAACTCTTCCAGCTTATTGCTCCTCCAGTACAAATAAACACAAACCCAGAGATAGACTTTCTATCATCCATATTTGATTGAAAATATATTGTGTATATTTATTTCATTTATAGGGAGATAAGATGACCTAAATATTGATAAATTGCATAATAGAGGATAGTCATTTGCTTTTAAATTAATTTCACAAATTAACGATGGCTGAATTTGAAATTTGCTTTTTTTTAAAAACAAAAGAGAACTTATCATTAATGAACTTGATCAAAAGTTAATACATCATTTAGGAAAGTAAGAGGGTCTACAAACCACTCAGAGAGGCCAGATGAAGAACCAGCTGCCTATGCCAACATATGGGCAGGCTAGTTCACAGACCTTTTCACAAACACTAGGTGTGCGTTTTCAATGTCTTGACAGAGAGACTTACAATCTTCTAAAATAAGGTTAAATGCCGAATCATCTGCAATAGAGCTATGAAAAGCTTGAACTAAATTTATACAATCTATTTCAAAACATATAGAATTGTAGTGTAGAGATTTAACCCAACTCAAGGCTTCTCGAAAGCTAAGAGCTTCCACTAACAGAGGGGCAACAAAATAAGTAATTTTATTACTTCCGGCTGCAATAAAATCACACAAGGAATATCGAATCAAGCAACCCAAACCCACCTGACCGCTTTTGGAGAAACAAGCAGCATCCAAATTACATTTTAACCAGCTACTCTCAGGGCGATGCCAACGCTGAACATGTGCAGGAGTTGTAACTTGACAGTTGTTTGATAAGCAATATTGCCCTTGCTGCCATTGACCCAAAAAAACCTCTGCTTTGTGAATAATACCATTAATAGAAGAGTGTTTCTGCTCTTAAATAATTGAGTTATGATTTGTCCACAGGCTCCAGCAAAGAATAATAGCAAACTCAAATCTATCTTTAGGCCAATTATTCACTATAAAGCAGAAACATTCCCATATTGAGAAGGTCGACACGTGTTCCAAATTAAAATTAGCAAGCATCCACACATCTCTCGCTATGGGGCATTCGAAAAACACTTGGAAGGCAGATTCATCACACATACCACACACTAGGCAAAAATTATCAACTTCTATATGCTTCGGTATTAAATTATCCTTAGTGGGGAGACAATTCTTCACAGCTCTCTAGAAGAAATTCTTAACTATTGAGGGGATGTGCAACTGCCAAAGCTTCTTCCAATGGGAAGATTCTGTATCATCAGCTGGACTAAAATCCCACATATAAAGTAAATTATAACCACTACGAACCGTAAATTGACCACGTTTTTCATGCATCCACAACAATTTATCTTCAACATGGCGAGCATTTAAAGGAATAGACAAGATAAGCTTCATGTCCTGTGCTTTGAAAAGATGATCTATAAGTCCCTCGTCCTACCTTCTCTGTCTATAAATCATGAGATCAGAGACACACATATCACTATTGGCTTATCCACATGGAGTGGTAACATAAGCATTATTGCTATCTGTTAACCAAGGATCTTGCCACACCCGAACCTGAGTCCTATCTTCGATGCACCATTTACTCCCACGTTTAATCAAATGTTGAGCCGAGAGGACACTTCGCCATATATAGCTTGGATTGAATCCAAGTTAAGCATCCAGAAAGTTGTACGAGGGAAATAACGTGCCTTATAGAGACGAGCCATTAAACAGTTAGGCTCATACAGCATTCTCCAAATTGTTTTTCCAAAGAAAGCTAAGTTAAAATTATGAAGGTCCTTAAAACCTATACCCCCTGCTTGCTTCTTAGCATATAGCTTTCTCCAATTCATCCACTTGATTCCTTTAGAATAATCCTTATTTGAGCCCCACCAAAATGAGTTTAGCATTTTTTCAATATCCTTGCACAAGTTTAAAGGCAGAAGGATGACACTCATCATGTAGTTTGGAAGGGACTGAGCTACTATCTTCAATACGATCTCCTTTCCAGCTCTGGAGAGGAATTTCTTATTTCATCCTTGCAACCTATGCCAAACCTTATCTTTCACATAAGAGAAATGGACCTTTCTATTCTATCCCACCATAGAGGGCAATCCCAGATAATTGGAGTGGTCGGTAGCTTCCTCCATACTAAAAAGGTTACAAATCCTGCGCTAGCAATCTGAACTCATATTCAAACTGAAGGAAACCTGTGACTTTTGTAAATTTATAGATTAGCCAGTTTCCTTGTTGTAATTCTTAAGAATCTCCATAATTTTACCACTCTCCTCTAAATTTGCTATGAAAAAAATATAAGTATCATCCGCAAAAAATAGATGATTCACAAAGGGAGCCCCTCGAGCCACTTTATAACCGTGAATTGAACCCGTTGCCTCATAATGACATAGAGTTTTTGAGAGACCTTCAGCACATAGGATGAGCAGGTATAGAGATAAAGGACATCCTTGCCTAAGTCCTTGTTGGGGAATAATGGGTCCCAAAGACTCTCGATCGTAAAGAATATGGTATCTGACAGTGGTAACATAAATTATAACCAAATCAACCCATCTAGAAGCAAAACCCATCCGAAGCATAATGTCACAAAGATATCCCCATTCCACTCGATTGTAAGCTTTACTTATGTCAATTTTTAGAGCTGTGAAACCTTTCTTTCCTTGGGTTTTCCTTTTCAAATAGTGCATAACTTCATAGGGGATCATGACATTGTCTGTTATAGAATGGCCCGACATGAAAGCACTCTGAGTTTCAGAGATCATATTAGACAAAACATATTTCAGCCTAGTTGCCAACATTTTGGACAAGATTTTATAAAGAACGTTACAGATGGATATAGGTCTCAAGTCTCCCATTGTCTCAATTTGCTTCTTCTTTGGAATGAGCACTATTTGAGTATCATTTAAACTGTTTGGCAAAGAACAATCCCGAACCATTTGAAGAATCAAATTAGAAACATCTTCTCCTACTACATGCCAAAACTTTTGATAGAAGGCGGGATTCATTCCGTTAATATTGGGCGACTTGTCAGGGTGCATGTCAAACAATGCTTCCCAAACATCTTTGGAAGTGGGGTGAGAAGGAGCCAATTCTGATCTTTTGTGATAGTTGGATACACATGGTTAAGAATTAAGTCAAAATCATTACCTTGCGAGGTGAACAAAGACTGAAAATATTGCGTAATTATTGTCCCAAGCCCACTGTGCCTATTATGCCACAGATCATATCATCTTTGATGCAGTGGAATAAGTTCTTTTTTCTTCTAGTGGAAGCAACAATATGGAAGTAGTGGGAGTTTGAACCCCCTTCCCTAAGCCAAAATAACTTGGACTATTGTTTTCAAAAGATTTCCCACTGATTTAGAATCTTGTGAAATTAATTTTTTTTATCTCCTGGAACTCCATAATAGATGAGGTGTCTGACCTGAGCATCCATACATTTTTTAACACCATGAGCTATTAATGGAAATTACTAGTAACTGATTTACCCCATTCCTGAAGAGCGGATCCACATGTTCGAATTTTTCTAAATAGTTCCCATTGGATTCTTTAGACAACCCTCGTGAACCACTATACCACACTGAGTTTCCCGCAACCAAGCATTCTCAAATCGGAACTTACAATTCCTAGGAATAAAGAGAGAAATAATAAGGTCCATAAAGATGGGCATGTGGTCCAAAGTTGAGATTTCCATGTTCCAAACCATAGCTTCTGGAAACATTAAGACCCAGTCATTATTTCCCAAAGCTCTATCAAACCTTTCCTCAATAAAATTATCAGAACCCTGTCCTCTCTCCCAAATAAAGCGATAGCCTTTCATCCCAATATCAAACAAGCCACGATCCAACAGCGCCTGATTAAAGCCATCACTAAGCCAAGAAGGGTGTATTATTCGACCCTTCTTCTCCTGGTAAGAAAGGAGATCATTGAAATCACCTATACAGCACCATGGAAGGACATACCGAGAAGCTAAGTTGCATAGCATGTCCCAAGATTCCTTTCGTCTAGTTCTTTCAGGCATACCATACACACCTGTCAAACGCCAAGGGGAAGAATTCTTTTAGCGCACCTCAATATCTATAAAGTTACATGAATAACCAAGAAGTCTAACTGAATAAGAAGATTTCCAAAATAAAGCAAGTTTGCTTCTTATGATATGTTTAAAGAGAAATGATTAACAAACTACTGCTTCATTGATTTGATGTATTTATTTTGAATATGTACTTGTAACTTCTCATAACAAAAGTTTCAGAAAGCAAAAATAAAAATCATGAGAAAAATGCAAATTAAAAACTATATAGTGTTGATGTCATATATAAAGTTTCACTCTTCAGGCATGGTATTGATTAAATATACCTAAAAATGCCGACCGACTAATAAAAGCCATTGGCGTGTAATTATGCAATGCTCAAAACTTCAACAGCTAGGTGAGAAAGCATTTGACCTTAGTTACCTACACTTGAATATCATAACATCTGCATTAGAAATGTAAATCATTGATTTGAATAATATTCATATAATTCAAAGCCAGTAATTATGCTTTTTTTTGGTATGTATAAATATCTGCCTGAAGAAGTGAGCAATTTGTTCATAGCTAGCTACATGTAATACAGCCTATACTTGCGGCTATAATTTCATAACCAAATATGGCTAGAATTTGATGGAGAAAAAATTGGCCAAAAAAAGACATTATTTAGAGTTAAGGGATAAGTATATAAGTACTAATGTGTTGCTCGCAATATTTAAATTCAAATTTTATAAAAATTACTATATGAAAAATCACCAAAAATAGTTAGATTTACAAAAAAAATTGCTGACGAATTTTGATCACCTAATATATGTTACCTTTATAGGCTTATTTTTACTATTTATATTTTTTTAAATCTGCTAATTCATTGTTAGTGATTTCACTATCTAAAAATATTAAAAAATAATTATATTATTGGTGATTGTCAGCAATGTTAAATATAATTCACTTATTAGATTGTTCATACCAACAAAATATACACTATGAATAAATTGAAAATGTCAAATATTATTTGTGATAAAGAATATTGAGAAATAAACTTGTTTTAACCAAGTCCACTAAGGAAGCTTCCAAGTTAGGTGGTTAATTATTATTAGTTGGTGTGAGAAATTATTAAGATTAGTTAGTGTGAGTTGTATTGCTTTTAAGTGTATTGTTATAATTTAATTGTATTTATTTATTTGAATGGTTTAGATTGATTCTCTATTAGTATAAATAGGTCTCTTGCAAAGAGGTTTAAGTATCAAAGAAAAAGAAAGAAGAAGAAGTGTAAGGAAGCAAAGCTTCTAAGTGTGTAAGAGTGTTTGAGAGAGTTTAATAAAGATTGTTTGAGTGTTTTGTGTTTAAAAAAGTGGCATCAGAGCCAAATATTGGCATATCAAAATGCAGATCAAAATGCAGCTGCCCTATAACACCCACGACTCCAAGAAGAATGCAGATCAATATTAGAGATGTTTAATGTAAAATAGTCATTTAAGCCCTTAATGAAATGGCTTTATCACCTATAAGACCTCAAACTTCCAATTTGTTCACTTTAGCACGACTGTTGTTGCAATTGAGTCCAAATCATCCTAAACTTTTTAAATTCTCATTCTTTACTTCATTTTTATTCCTAATCCCTATTATTCTCAAAATTTTACTCATTTTGAGTGTCATCAAAATTCAAAAATTCTCGTTCTTTATTCGAGTACAAATCATGGGTTAATTCGATATACTAACCTCACAATACGCACTATCTTATACTTAAATTCTATCAACATATATGTAAATGCAATGCAATATGAATGCACATGTACCTATAATTAGAGTACGGATGTGACAGTTCATGTGCTGTTTATGGTGGGCCTCTATAGAATTTGAGGCATGTATCTAAAATATAAGTTTCATTCATTTTGATGCTATACATGTAAATATACAAGAGAAAGTGATATGTTTTATCCTACATGTAAATATACAAGAGAAAGTGATATGTTTCATCCTAAATTTTGGACCAATTATTAATTGAATTTTATTTTGAAAGTTATTTTGATTGCTTCTTTAACTTTACAAATTATGTCAATTCTATTAAATTTTATTTGAAGAATTTAATTATATTTTTTAAAAATTATTTTTAAATTCCTATAAAATATATTTTACAACTATTTAAATTTTTTTCTTCTTTTCTTAAGAAAAAATAAAATTTTAAAAGTATTTCCAAGTTTTAATCTTGCCACTTTTAAAATAAATTTTAAATTTTTACATAAAATTTTAACTTTTTATGTATCAATTAAAAATAATAAGAAAAAAAGTGATAATTTGTAAATCAATTTATTACATAGACTAATATTAATAAAAATTCAAAAAAATTAAATAAGCACTTTTAACTATCACTATAAATAATAATAAAATTTTAATATTTTATATTTTTCAAAAAAATTAAATATTTTTATAATTCCTAACTTATATTTTTAGTATCTCAAAATTCTCTCTTTTTTTTTTATCTAATACTTTTTTTGTTTGACCTCTATTAGAAACAATTCTAAATAATGTGGTTTAAAATTGAGAAGTAAATTTCAAAATAGTTAAAATTTCAGAATTTTTAGTGAAAAATAAAAAATTTATAAAATATTTAGAAATCAATTTTTATCTTTATGTCAAGGGTGATAAAATTAGAACTTAAAAATATTTTCGTACATTTTATTTTTTTTTATAGGAAAAAGAGGATGAAAAATTTAATAAGTGTCAAATTATTTTATAGGGATCTAAAGTAATGTTTAAAAATACAATTAAATACTTCAAATAAAATTGGATAGAATAAATACGATTCTGAATGTTGAAGGAGCAAATTAAAATAACTTTTAAAGTATGATTCAATTGATAATTGACTCAAAATTAGGATTGAACTAATATATATATATATATATATATATATATATATATATATATATAAACACACACATACACATGTGCGAATGAGGGACGAATAAAATTACAAAAAAAAAAAAATCTTCATTCATTATTATAGAAAAATTGAATAATTTAGTCATTTAATAATAAAAATTAAATTTAATTAATTAAAATGTAACTATAATTTAATTGAAAGTATATTTTCTATTCTAATTAGGTTAACTTTATTTTATCTCTAAGAAAAATTAAATTAATTAAAATATAATCCTAATTTAAATGAAAGTATATTTTCTATTTTAATTAGGTTAACTTTATTTTATCTCTGATAAAATTAAATTAATTAAAATTTTAGTAGTAATTCTGTAAGAGATGAATTAAAATTTATAAATAATAAAAAAAAACATCTAATTTCTAATTTGTCTAAAGTTGTCAAAACAAGTTCATGACATGCCTTAAGATTTGTAGCAAATTGGAGGATTGCTCTTGTTCAAAAAAAAAAAAAAATTGGAGGATTGCTCGGGAAATTTTCCAGCAATTTGTGGTTATAAAATTACAATTTTTAAGAGAGTAATTAAAATTTATAAATATTAAAATTTGCGTATGTGGAGACTCGAAATGGGGCCTATTCTAACCACCGAACTACAAGCACTTGTTTAATTATCAATAAAATTACAAGCCTTTGCCAAAATCCTTTGTTAAAAAAAAAGTACATATCAATAATAATTATCAATATGTAAAATCATAGGATATACTTTTATATTTTTCCAAAAATATTTTAAGTAACAAATATATATTTTGCATTATCTTTCTTAACCACTCTTCTTTTCTTGTTATTACTGTGGTGGATTTGAACTGTCATCTCTATTGAAAATGAATCATTTAATAGTGTCATTGTCAAACTATTTTTTTTTTTTTGGAAATATTGTCAAACTATTTACCCTGCCAGGTTATATATTCAATCAAATCAAAAGAAATTCTCATTTAATGGTTCAAGCAGTAAAAAAAAACTCATATTCCTTTAAATAAAATTTTAAATTTAAATTTTTATGTATAAATAAAATAAATATCAAATGAATTAGAATTTTTGCACCTATTAGATACCAAAAGCAATTATATATATAAAAAAAATTAATTGAAACTCTTACGACTTCTAGATATAAAGGTACATCTATATTGTATGGACACTTCAATTAGTAGGTGTTTTTCTGTATTCGTAGTCTTATTTATCTGTGGTTATACTATTTAGACACTTCATTTAAGAAGATAAACACTTCAAATATAAGTTATTTCTCCGTGTCCATATATATCTGTGCAACCTAGAGGTGCACCTACTAAAAAAAATGAAAGAAACTTAGATGAAACTTTTGTAGCTACTAGATACTAAATCCATCTAACAACGATCTGAATTAATTAAAACTCTTACAACTTTCAAATATTAAAGATAATTACTAAAAACCAAAATAAAAACAAAAAAGAAACTCTCTCTCATCTCTATTGTCTCTTTTTAACTGTAGCTTTTTTTTTGCTTGGATATTTTTTTATCAGTGTGCTACTTCATCAACTGTTATTCACTTTTAAATCTAATGGGTAAAACTATTAAAAATTTTAATATTTTAAAAATTAAGAATTCTTCAAATTCAATATATTTCACTCTAATTTTTTTTTAATTTTCTTACTATTGAAAATAAAAATGGATGAGATTGAAAGTTGTATAAGTTCTAAATTCTACTTGTTAAAAAAAATGTCAATAATTAATTTAAGTAATAAAAGTCCAAAATGTTTAATTAGAAAAAAACTATTATAATTTTCAAAATTATGGCAACAAAAATTAGAAAAAATAAAGTTTTATGATATGTTCTATTCTTAGTTTATTTATAATTAAATTTATTTATTTTACTTATCTATAAATATTTATATATCGTGACTATGACTAGTTATATAATAATATCTCATACCTCTTAGCTTATTGAAATCCAAGGCTACTAAATTTATTTAACAACAACCAAACTGCATTGGACAATAAGGATTTTTTTTTGAGAAAACAATAAGGAATTTTTAATTGCCTTTTTATTGGCACTGACACATTGATAACATCAACATAGTAACTTGTACTATATCTTTTTTTTTTTTTTTTTGGAAATAAGTAGAAACAAAAGCCAGCGGCAAGAACAAGAAAACAGAACAACGACCAACCAACAAGTCGAAAGAGAACCCCAAAATACCTAGAGCTAAACTCTAGCACACTGAGGAAACCATAATAGTAACCTCTTAAACTAAAATGGGCTGAAATCACGAAACTAAGCCCAACCAAAACAAAAAAACAGAAGAAAAATCCTTAGTGCTATCTAAAGCAAAACAAAATAAAAAGCAGCTAAGAATTACTCTCCAGACTGCTGAGCTGTAGCTTCTCCAGCAATGATACTTTGCAATTCCCTTGGCATGAACAAATGACCACATCCTCTAGATAATGCTATTTCGTTCTTCGATAGCCAGTGGGCCACTCTGTTGCATATTCTGCTAGCAAAAACAAAAAGAATTCTGCAGTTAAAGAAGATGTAATCAACATGGTAACAAACTTCTTTGCAACTGGCTGTCTCCATCCGAGCTTAAACAAGACTCAGATACCACTGGTTCCGAAGGTGAGGCATCCAGAAAGTTTGTCTGAATTTCGACTAATCAGCTGCTATAATTTTTTGTATAAAGTCATTGCAAAGACCTTAGCTTCCCGCCTTAGAGGGTGCATCAATGAATTGATAACTCCTCTCCAAGCAGCCTTTATACCAAATAGGAGCATACAGGAAAATATCATCATAACCCACGAAGCCATCCACGGCTTAAAAGGTAGAAGGAAAGGAAGAGGTCACTTCATGGCAATTAAGCTTGATATCGAAAAGGCGTATGATAAAGTAAGCTGGGAGTTCTTGGAACTGGTTTTGCAGGGAATGGGTTTCCACCAACATTGGGTAAAACTCATTATGTAAACTGTTACAACGGTCAGCTTCTCTATTGGTGTCAATGGTAAAGTCCTAAAAGCTTTCAATCCAGGGCAAGGACTTAGCCAAGGGGACCCTCTCTCCCCTTATCTGTCATTATAATCTCTAATATTTTATCATGTATGATTAACCATGAGGTTGCTGCAGGGAGTATTAGAGGTTACAAAATAAAAAGAACTTGCGAGCCTTTATCTCACATACAGTTTGCAGATGATACAGTGCTCTTCGGGAAAGCTGATTTAACGGAGGCGCTTCAATTCAAAAGAATCTTGAGACTGTTTACTGAAGCTTCGGGGCAACGTATCAATCTTAGGAAGTCTGGAGTGCTTTTTAGTCCAAATACCCCTTTTTGGCTGAGGAAAACGATTGTTGACACCCTCAAAATCCCAGAGACAAGATCTCTAGCTAAATATCTTGGAGTGCCAGCAGAGTGGGGCAAAATAAGAACGCAGCTATGCAATACCATCAGTGAACATGTGATGATGAAGGCTCAAGGATGGAAGGCTAAGTTCTTGACGCAAGCTGGTAGAGATGTGATGATCAAATCAGTTTTACAAGCAATTCCAACGTTTATCATGTCCGTGTTCAAGATTCCACAAACGGTGATTAAAAGGCTTGAACAGTTGATCAACAGGTTTTGGTGGACACAGAGCACTGGAAAAAAAAAAAGATCCATTGGGTTGCTTGGAACACACTGACTAGAAACAAGACAGATGGAGGATCGGGCTTTAGAGAGCTATAGATTTTCAACCAAGGTTTGCTTGCAAAACAATGCTAGAACCTGATAAATAACCCAAATTCAGTTTGTGCCAGGTTACTAAAAAGCCTTTACTTTCCCCACACTTCCTTTCTGGAAGCAAAGAAAGGCAACTATCCTTCTTGGGCATGGGCGAGCCTGTTGGCAGGTAGGGAAGCAATTGAGATAGGGATGAGATGGAACATTCAGTCAGGGAAAAAAGTGAGAATCTGGGAGGACAAATGGGTTACGGGATTGCCCCAGTTTACAGTTACCGCTAGGCCAGAAGGAAACCTGAATTTTCATTATGTTGAAGACCTTATGATTCCGCATCAAAGACAATAGAGATCGGATGTTCTAAGGGCCTTATTTGATGATTCAACTGTTGAAGCAATTGAAGGTATTCCTATATCAGGTCCAACAGGGGAGGACAAGCGGATTTGGCACTACAAAAAAAATGGGCAATATTCTGTGAGGTCTGGCTATAATTTATTAAAACAATTGTCTGATAGCAGCCAACCAAGAAGCAGTCATGATGCCGCTTCTAGACCAAGCCCGGTAACTTGGAAGTCTATCTGGAGATTAAGAGTTACACCAAAGATAAAAAAATTTCTATGGAGATGTATTAGAAATTCTGTAGCAACTTATGCAAATCTGGCTAGAAGAGGTTGTTCCAGGGAAGCTGCATGCCAGAGATGCCAGTTGGAAGATGAATCATTAATACACCTATTTCTTAATTGCCCAAAAGCCAGACCGATATGGTTTGGATTGCCAATTGCCTACAGGTCTTCCAATACAAGCAACCAGCCATTTTGGTCCTGGTGGATAGAAATGACAAGGATCCTGGAAGAAAGAACTTTTGAATGGGGAGCTGAATTAGTAGCTATAACATGTTGGAACATTTGGAAACTTCGGAATGCAGAGGTATTTCAAAGAGCAGAACTCAGCCCGAAGTTGGCAATCCAAAAAATTTCCCAATAATTGAAGGAAGTTCAAGAGGTGTATGGTCAAGAAAGAACGAGAAGTCGAAGACCAGAGCTAGCACAACAACGCCATCTGAACTGGGAGAAACCTCAAATGGGATAGCTTAAGATCAACTGTGATGCATCGTTCAACCCCGCAAAAGGTACAAGTCAATTAGCCTTTGTTTGCAGAAATTACCGGGGAGAAGTTCTGGATTTATCAGCTATGAAGGCTAAGTGTAAGTCAGCTGTTGTGGCGGAGGCATTAGCGATCAGGGAAGTTGTTCACTTTGTGCACAACCGATCAGTCGAAGACGCCATAATAGAATTTGATGCTAAAGCAGTTGTTGAGGCTTTAATATCTTTTTTTGTACTATATCGTTTTACGGCAAAGATCAATGGATATAGAATCTATCATGATAGAAACATTAATTGTTTATACAAAAGACTAAATACCCTCGTTGAGCCTGTTTTACCCCATTAATTGCTATTGTTGGGCGTGTTAAATTGATTTCTATTTCCAAAATAAAAGCACCATAATCAAGACATATAATTAAATGTTACTGAATTGAGCAGGAAACATAACAATAAAATGGATCAAAATGACTGTTCCATTGTCTTCCATGAGTATTGTTTAAGGAAATGGAGCACAGAGAAACGATTATGCAGATTTTTGGCTTTGACATTTACAATTATTCACTGGATGGAGAAGAAAACTCTGTTGAATCAGAAGAAAACTCTATTGAACTTGTTGAGAATGATGATGATGACAACGTAGGTGTAGTTGGTAAATTAAATTCTCAAAATAATAAGAATATAAATTTCAATGAACGTATTGCAGAGGATGATCCTACACCAGGTATGTCTTTTTCAACTATGGATAAACTTAAGGTCTCCATTGTGGAAAACACAACCAACTTCAGTTTAAAGACAGGATGAGAGTATAAACAATTGTGTCTGGGGCTATCTAATGATCCCAGCATATTCAAGTTTCATCACATACACAACAATCACTGTCTTTACTGTAACCTTCATGTTCTTTACATATGTTACAACATGACTGAGTTCCCATCTTACAAACTTGTATAATGTAATATGTTCATATGTACAAAGTGACTAAGAGAAGGCAAAAGAAAAAGGAAACATAGCAATTGGAATGGTAAAAGTGAAAGAGAAGCTAAAGAGTTCATACCCCTGATGTGTGCACGAAAAAAGTCTTATTTACTCCACTCAAGCCCTCCCCAAAAAATCCAATTTCCATGACCTCATGCAGAATCATTTAGCAACAAGGCATTAGTCACTAAAGTAAACAAAAAAAATTAGCAAAAGAAAAAAAAACCCTTAAAACAAATCAATTCGGAAAAAAAAAAATTGAATCGAAAAGCAAACAGAAACCAAATCCCTAGAAAAATAATAATGATTAAAAAGAGTTGCGATTTTGAAAAGGTAGCGACAACAAAATTGAAAAGGTTGGTGGAAGAGGCAGGTACCTGCTGATACAGAGTGTGTAAAGGAGCAAAGCAACATCGTTTTTTAAATTAAGGGAAGTGTTAGCTAAACTAGGAGATGCGTCGAATCCCGCATATGCAGCAGCTGTGTAGAATCTCTCCGGGTACACGAGGCCCGAGCTTGCCCTCGCCATAGCCGTTTCACTCGCTCTCTCTGTTTATGTTGTTCAGATTTCATTTGAGGACTGTGATATGCATTGAGTCCGCTTATGCGTGTGTTTGAAGGTTCGAAAGTGAAAACTAGCAGCTCTGTTTGTTGAAAGTGAAAACATGGAGAAGAACAACCGGTGAGTACAAACGGTGGAGCAAAGAATTGAGATGGCGGCAGTAGGCGGAATCTCAGGTGAAGTGAGCAGATTTGAAGAAAATAGACCGACGAAGAGAAAGGGAAAACAAGAAATTAAGAGTAGAGAAGAGGAGAAGATTTGTAACGGCAAGAGGATTGAGAAGAAAAGGAAGAAAAAAGAAGCAGAATGAGAAGGAAAAAAAAAAGGAGATAAAAGGCGAAAGGGAGAGGGGGAAACGAAGGAGGAGTTTTTTTTTTTTTTTGTTTGAGAAATGGAGAAGATAGGGGTTTAAGGAAAATGATATTATATACCCCTTTCCATATAGTAATATGGACCAGGAGTTCATTACACACGTGTGAATTAAAATGCGCCTTTTTGTTTAAATATTTTGCGCATCCACATATAGATGTAAAACCACAAAGAATGGCAACTTTGTCACTGCATCCCCTTCAAACTCCGCTACAATCACAGGTGCAAGCTCAACGGATTTAAAAAAGGGAAAATATATCTTCCTTCAAGCCAAACTTGCAAAAAGCATGAATCACTTGTCAGATCCACAACAGAGACATGAGGCAATTACAAGAAAAATGGAGTATTGAAACTGTCCACTAATTCTATTAATCCAGAGGAAAAATGAAGGCAAAAGCATCGTACCACTTTCAACAGATGAAGCACAACTGTCCATCTTCCCCAGCTAATTCTTTTCTTTTGCAGGGAACTCTTTCGAAAACAAATTGCATTTGTTTGTAGCACAATGTCGATACACATGTCCCTGCTAACTCCATAGAAGTTGAATTTTGAAAAACATTTGCCAACAAGGCAGCATGCACCATCACGCACACCAATTAGCAAACCATTCAGTCTTTCCATAAATTGTAAAAAAACAATCTTCTTATAGCATCCAAAACGTTCACCCACCCATTAGAATCCACTTGTCAAAAGTTCCTTCAATGCTACGATGCACATGAATAGAAACTCATCTTTGTCTCAAAAAACTATTGTAGCATTATGTGAGTGTGGTTAGTTATATTCATTAATTATAACGTAAAGATTCATTTGTTTAATTTTTATATCTAATAAATCTACATGTTTTATCTTATGAACCTACTTTATTTGAATAATTATCCTACAATATTTAATTAAAATAAAAATACAAGTAAAATTCTATTTATTATAATTAAAAAATAAATAATTAAATAATTTTTTAATGAATAAAAATTTTATTTTGACTAAAATCATGAATAAAAAAATTAAATTCAACCATTGTAATTAAAAAAATAAAAATAAAAAATACTTTTTAATTTTTTAATGAGATTAAAAGTGAACCTGCAGGTAAAATACAATGAATCTGCATGTGAAAGTCAATGAACATACATGTTCAATGATCTTCACAACTAGCATATTTAATGATCTTTACCTGCAGGTTCATTGACTTTTAGAACATGCAAGTGAAGGTTAATGAAAATACATTATTTAAATAATGATCCTATTTGTTTTATCTTATAAACATACATTATTTAAGTAATAAACCTACATTATTTAACTAAAAATAAAAATACAAGTAAAACTCTATTTATTTTAATTAAAAAATTAAAAAGAAAGTTATCATGTTTCCATATCTTGATTTGCTTGTTTTAAAACTGTGCAGTAGTTTTTTCTACGCAATCGGATATGCCAACTATCATTAATGCTGAAGCTTTGGCATCTAGTGGTCCAAAAGCATCATCAGAAGCAGAAAATAATGATTTGTTAGTTTCCCTCTCTTGCTCATGTTGTGAACGAATCACAAGGAAGAAAGAAGAATGAAGAAATAATTGCCCAGGGTCACAAACTGGAGCACTGAGAAGTAACACACTCCCTTGAAAAATCTATTAGGTGAGGCCAACAATGAAACCAAATCTAAGTTTGACAAATGCTAAAGACAACCCGGTGCCAGTGGTTCAAAAAGATGATACCAACATAAAGGATATCGGTTCTTCTCCTACAACTGTGAACTCAATACGTTAAAAAAAAAACGTGGTTTTTAGTTTACACCCGTGTGATGGATCATTGGTCCATATTGCAATATGGACAGGGGTGCATGATATAACAATTGCGGTTTTAAAGGGTGTATAATTTGTAAAAATATATAATTTTAATTTAATTTTAAATATTAAAAATATAACATTGGAGTAAAAATGTTATTTTTTAAATAAAGAATTTTTATAATAAATAATAATATTTTTAGATTTTTATTTTTAATTATAAATAAAAATAAGAGTTGATTAAAAATTAATTTTTAAAGATAATTTTATAAATGTCATATAAATTTAATTTTAGAGAATTTTTTTTTTAAATTTCATAAAAATATATTATTCAGCAACATTTCTATAATATATTTCTTTTTGAAGTTGTAGGCATTTTTAGGGAGGGTTTCAACAAAACGTCTCAAAAAATATCTTTTAGAGACGTTTTTTGTTGTGTTGCAAAATAAGTCGTCTCTAATTCCATATTTTTGAGAGAAAATTTTATAAAACGTCACTGAAACTTAATTTTAAGGACATTTTATAAAAATGTCCCAAAAATATATAATTGAGCAACGTTAATAAAACATCGCAAGTACTTTTAGAGACAATTTTGATATGGCGGGAATTTTTTTCGGTGGGAGGGAAATTTTAGGCACGATTTTGATAAAACTTCCCAAAATGTAATATTTTAGAGATGTTTTTTGTTGTGTCGCAAAAACAAAACGTCCCTAATTCCACATTTTGTTGTAGTGGAATGGCATCTACTCATATACTTTGATAGTTTTGTCTACTTGAGGAGAACACTGAAATAGTTTATTGACCAATATGAGATAGCATTGAGCAACAAGATTGAGAAGGAATTTACTGCAGATTTTAATTGCAGAAATAAACAAGTTTTTTATTTCACAAATTTCAACTGGGAAAAATAATTTCAGCTTGCCTTCACCAACAGTATGTTTGAAAAAGTGCAAGATCAAATTAAAAGGATGATATACTGTCATGTATTGAACGTTGACCATACTCAAGTCAATCAAGGAGGCATTGAGTTCCACTAGGTGCTTGAAAGATGAGTAGTGAATGATTTTTTTGTGAAAGAGTTTGTTTTTACAGTTAAGTTTAGGACAGAAGGTAATTACATAAGCTATAACTGCAGAAAATTTGAATAAACTAATATATTGTGCTACCACATACTTATAGTGTTGTCTATTAAGGATATTCAAGTTGTTAATGAATGGTATATGAGCAGAAGGTGGCGAAAGGATGTGCATTATTCTCATTCAACTATATTTTTTGCCGGTGGTTATCCTAACATGACCAAGGAGTACAAGAAAAGCATTGGATTGCAAAAGTACTTCAATAAATGTGTTGATTTGGCTTTGTTTGAAAATGCTAAAAGGGTGTTATTAATTGAACGGTTGGAAGCTGCCTACAAGGAGCTTTTGAACTTGAATGGAGCATTGGATAATAATAATGTCGAAGAGCAGAATGCTGGTAAAGGTAATCAAAATGTTGGTGCACCAATTTTAAATCCAAAATTTACTATTACTCATGGAAGGCCTCCCGGTACTAGAATAAGATCAAGACGAGAAACCGCTGCTATTAGTGGTAGGAGAGCAGGGGAAGGTGGCGGTCGAGGGGGCAGAGGTCAATGAGGTCGTAAGGGAGATGTAGCGTCTTCTATACAAGATAACCCGGTATAATCAATTCATACCATGTGACTTATTTTAACATTTTTTTTGTTTTTATATCTTTTTTTAGATTGGAATAATGACATGGGACTTTTTTTTTTTTACAGCAACAAAGTGTAGTTGCTGCCTTCAATAATATGACAGTACGGAGGCAGCTATTTAATGGTGGTGAAGTACTGTATAGTCAAGCTAGCTTTGCAAATTTTAACAATTTCAGCGATGCTAACGGACAATATATGGGCCAAAATTGGCAAAGGAGTGTAACATATAAACAGTTGAATGGAATTGTTATATGTAATTACAGTTATGTATAGTGAAATAAATTGGATGAATGAATTCACCATAGATTCTTGTTTTATAACACACATAAAGATGCTTCACTTAGATTGTTACACATATATGGTGCAGTCAGACATAATAATACATAAATCGATGGTAGGGGAAACCAAGCAAGTAGATTAATATTAAGTCTTTAACATGAATTTGAATACATATTTCAAACGATGGTAGGGAAAACCAAGTAAGTAGATGTCAATTTAAACAATGTAATACAAGTAGTTTATGAATGTAACAAGTGAATTTATCATTGATTTAAGTTTATATTAATGTATATTTCATCAATCATATTAAACATGTAATTTAAATTCAACATATGTTTCAATTGATATTAGTTTAGCTTCATCTCATTTATGAAAATTTCATTGAAGGACATTTACATTATGTTTGAAGGTAACATATTTATAAATTTATTTTTAAAGTTAGTTTTTCACTAATGTTACAAACACATGTTAGCATGTAATTAAACTTCAACATTTTTTTAAACTCACGTTTCAATTATGTTAGTTTAGATTAAAGACATTTGTGTTATTTTTAAAAGAAAGAAATAAACATTTTATTTGAATGTGAAATGTTTATGAATGTATCATTGATGTTTGTTTACATTAATATTAATTTCATTATTGACATTGGGATGTATTTGTCATTTAACATATCATAGGGCAAAAAATTACATGAAGCAAAATTGATGTTAATTTGTGAAAGCATATTGATGTTTCAATTTATTTTGAAGTTGAACACATATGTAAAAGAATTGATTGAAAACTAGCCATGTATAATAATTACTCTAGTGTAGTGGACAGTTGAAGCTGAAAATACATAATGTCAAGCTAATCAATTTCTGTATGATCAATATAGAAACCTTTCATCTGACATCATGATTAGCATGATTCTTCCTAATATTATATCGGTGTTAATCGAGGATAAACACATAATCAATAGCACTTATCTCGCGGTAGTTTCAACAATATTACTTCCTCAAGCCCTAAAATTCAGAGGCCTCAGAACTATCACTTATCTAGTTGTCAACTAGAATTAATGTGAACCAATTTACAAAGTATTGATTCACCAACATTGGCAAATTTAATTTACAAAGTATTGATTCACCAACATTGGAAAATTCAATTTACAAAATATTGATTCACCAACATTGGCAAATTCAATATACAAAATATTGCTTCACCAATCATATTTTTTTAAAACTAAATTTACAAGGTGCAATAACAATTTTCAATCAGGTAAATGTTATATGGTCAACTAAGTTCACCACATATTATAATCTCTAAGCATTTGATTGAAGGACATTTACATTATGTTTGAAGGTAATATGTTTATAAATTTATATTTGAAGTTTGTAATTAAACTTTAACATTTTTATAAACTAACGTTTCAATTGATGTTAGTTTAGATTAAGGACATTGGTGTTATTTTAAAAAGAAAGACATTACCAACTTGTTTGAATGTAATATGTTTATGAATGTATTATTGATGTCTGTTTAGATTTATATTAATTTCATTATTGACATTGGGATGTATTTTTCATTTAGCATATTATAGAAAAAAATTACATGAAGCAAATTGATGTTAATTTGTGTAAGCATATTGTGTAAGAATTGATTTTTTGGTTTGTTTTACATTATTTGTAGCGGTACCAAAATCTCTTCTCAATAATATTATATATTGTGTTTCAGAATTGTTTGTTTGATTTTTATTCATAATGTCTCTTGGCATTGATAAACCGAGAAATAAAAACACATGCAGTCCGGTGACATCCATCCAAGATGTACCCCAGGATGTTTTGGCAGACATAATTGCTAGAATGGGATCATATTTTGTGAGAGATTTGTTCAATATGAAATTATGGTAAGCACAATATGTTAGATTTTATTTCATTTTGAACATTTTTTTAAATTACTTATTAAAAATAATGTCAACTCACTGTTGTAAGAAATTTTATGGAGTATCCGAGCACCCAAAAGTATATAGAAAGGCAAATTTGCAAAACTTTACATTAGGATGGTGAATTCATCCCACATCTTTGTCACTATTTTTAAGAAGATGTTTGAGGTTTGGAAATCTAGAAGCACTGTATTTGGAAGGAGTGGTATGTAGATTGCGTATCTTATGGTGCATGAGTTTGCAAATGTAAACAATATAAATATTTATACAGGATTTGTACTAATTTTTTGTAACTGGACAGGAAGAGTGCTTTGGCAAATCCCAAAATATAGAGTTTGGTCGTCGGCATCTTCAGTATGCTTCTACATCAGGAAATTACAAAGCTTCTTATATTCTTGGTGCAATTTTGTTGTACAGTGGTAACAATAAAGATGAAGAGGAAGGAAAAAGACTTATTGAAGCTGTGCTACAGATGAAAAAGATTAAAGAAAACAGGCGCAAATTTTGTCAATTGCTCTGAAGGATATACGTGAAGGGGCAATTAAAACCTAAAAAGAATAATTGCCCTCGTAGCAACAACCATTTGCACTTTGCATGGCTGTATTGGGTTGACGATCGAGAAGTTATGAATTGTATCGAGTGCATTTATTACCGTGAAATTATTTATATTTGTACCTTGGTAGGTTGCAAGTGATTAATTAGAGAAACTGAAATTTTGTAGATGGCAATTTTTGGCTTTCAGTAGTGAAAAATTGATAATGAATTCCAAATTTTAATTTGATTTTATTAGCCCAATGATTTCAATAAACAATTGATGTCACTAAGAAATTCAAAGCCGTTTCACCAAGTTATTTTCTAAGTAACGAATGTCATTCATTTTACCTTCAATGTATGATTGATTCAATGTTTAAAAATAATAAAATAAAATTTCACCAATATATATGTGCATGCCAGAACTTATACGTGTTTACCGTGTTCATGTTGATGTTGCCTAATATGACTCCTTTCAAATGCATTTAATTATAGCGTATACCGATATGACCACTAATAGTAAAAAATTGATTCATTAAACATTATTCTTTACAGGCTCGATGAGATCATCAACAAATTGAATTTAGATTTGACAAAGATAGTACTTATAAATGAGCACAATGTTAACGCAACTAATATATTAAATCACGAACAAAAAAACAGACATATCACCTACACACACAAAACTAACACTTCACCTTGAAAAACAAAAATAACACTGTGTATAAAAGGCAACACTGTGGACATAAAATAATAAAATATCAAAACATCTGGTTCTCATTGTTAGAGTCATCCATATACGGAAAAACCTCCTAATCGCAATGGTGGAGATGGTGGTGGTTCTGTTTCACCATATGGCGGAGGCCCATAATCTATCTAATCTCTGCTATACATCGAATGTGCACTAAAGTCAATAAGCCATGATATATGTATCCATAAATACATAAGAACGTTGTTGTAAATGTTATAGTTGTTGAACACTTCAAAAAGACCATCTGCAAGTATATTCTTGTCCCAGGAGACGTCGTTGTTGGTACGGACTTTTACTTGCCATAAATGGTATGGCCTGGAATATGTTACTCTAAGCATAAACCGTTTCTGCAAGTGGTTCATCTAAAATTTTCAAGCAGTAATCAGGTACCCTCTATTAACATATCAAGGAAAACAATAATAAAAATGTTATCTATTATATATTCATTGCGATATGAAAAAGAAAATAAAAATGATTGATACAATATACTCATAACTTCTATCATATTATCCTTATAACGCTTTGCCCAAACATTCAATGATTGTAAAGATTCATGAGGGGTTTTCCATTTTAGATATGATGTAGCCATTGATGAAGGAAAACGAAGGGCACAAGTATATATTGTTTTTTTTTTTTTTTGGATTGAAAGTGAGTTTCTTGGTGAAATTGATTTTCTTAACTTCATAAAGGTGGTTTATATAGAGATAGTTTCGATGTAAAGTGGTGGTAATTTATGACGAATTTGAAATTCAAATTGATAACAAATAAATCATTGTCCGATATAGTTGTGACTTTTGGGCGACTTTCGACATAGGATTTTACTATGGAATAAAATCCTTAAGTATGGTGGTGAATATACAATGTGGTGAAATACGTTAAATATGGTATGCCTGGTGATGGCACATAATGTTATTAAATATATGCAAACATATTGTTGTAAAATTATAAATATATGATTAATCGACATTTTAAAAGAATTTGAATTAATAGAATTGTTATAATTATTGGTGAATAGAAGGAATATTCATGCACTATTGTTATAATCAAGTTTATAAAGTTTGCTTTGGTGTTCATGTACATTACTATTAATTTCATTTATCATATTGACATTGAAGCATTTAAAATGTTAATGTTAATTTCATAGATCACATTGACAATAAAGGAGTGACACTAAAGTGTATTAATCTTGTTCATGTATATTAATGTGGTCTAATAGATCACATTAACATTGAAGGATATAATATCTAAAGTGTACTAATCTTGCTCATGTAGATTAATGTTAATTTCATAGATCACATTTACATTGAATTTGTGACATTAATGTTTACTAATCTTGTTCATGTAGATTAATGTTAATTTTAGATATCATATAGATCACCCTAAATTACAATTTGCTATCTATCTTTTCTCTGACAAAAAGCACCGTAAAATGAATATTGAGAATAACAAAACCGCCTATACTCTGGTGACATCCATTGACGATGTACCAAAACATTTATTGGTGGACATAATATCTAGAGCGGTAGCATATTCAGCAAGAGATTTGGTGAATGTGAAATTATGATATGCCTGGTGAATCATGGTTTTGATTATTTTTATTCTCCTTGTTTATTCATTAATATTATATTTTGATTATTCTTTCAATTGTAAGGCTTTTCATGTCGTATTAGAACAACCAGATGTTTACAAACGAGCTAATATAGATAGCCTGCCTGGTAAATGGTGGGTTTGTCCACGATCAATGTTCACATTTTTAAGAGGATGTGCAATGTTTGAAAATTCATAGTCATTGTATAGGGAAGGGGTGGTAAGCAACTTGCATATATAAATGAGGTGAAATTTAGTTTTTTTAAAGACAATAGTGTAACTTGAAATTTTAATAAGTTTTTTTCTTTTTTAGGAAACGTACTTCGGCATACATCCTAACATGACATCAGGTCGTATGCTACTGCAGTGGGCTGCAGCAGGAGGAAATTACCGAGCATGTTATATTCTCAATGTTATTTTATTGTGTAGTGGTAACAGTGATGACGGAGATGAGGGTACAAGACTTGTTGAAACTGTGAAACATTTGAACAAGTTAACAGAATGTAGGTTCAAATTTGTTGAAATACTTCGTAGGATTTGGGTCATGGGCATATTAGTACCAAAAAAAATAAGTGTCCTGAAAGGTTGCACCACTTGCACTGTGGATGGGTTCGCCCACCTGACTGTAATGAAGTGATGAACTGCATCAAGTGCAGTTGTCACTATGAAGTTTTATTTGTTTGTAGCCGAATTAATTGTTGGTAATAAATGAATTTATTAAGAGTTATAATTTTATGTTAGTTTCACTAAACAAATTAGTGTACTGATTACTAATTTCAAACTAATTCCATAAAATAGTTGAATTCACAGAATAAAATTTTCTACTGATATGTAATTTCAAACTGATTTCACAAATCAATTGGTTTAATTTGGTACTATGGCTAGTTTCAGAGGTCATGTATAACAATTAGTCTACACTAGTTTACAGGTGTAACTAAAAATATATGATGGAGGTCTAATCAATTTCAGTATATTCAATAAAAAAACCTTTCAACTGACATAAGAATTGGCATGATTATTTATAATATTATATCATTGTTAATTGAGGATAAATAAGTTGTGCATGTCACTTATCTCGCACATAGGGACAACAATCTTACTTCCTCGAGCCCCATACTTCAAAGGCCTGAGTAATATCACTTAGCCAGTTGTATTTTGCAAATTCCTTTTTTTTTTTTTTTAATTTTCAAAGTATTGCTTCACCAATGGGTTCAATAATAATAAAACTTAATTTTCAAGGTGCAATATCAATTTACAAGGATGGTGAATGTTATATGGTCAAATAAGTTCACCATGTATTGTAATCCCAAATCCTTTCAACTAAAAATTGGGAATATAGTAATGGCAATTTCAGCGTGCATTCATACATGGGATATTGTCATATAATGTATTTATTCATGTTCTTAAGTTTGGAATAAAATATATGAAGTATTGTAACGAAATTAAGTTTTAATTTCTTGACAAAATTAAATTTAACAATCATTCACCAAAAATTTTGTACATCAATTTATATTTCAAATTATTTCATTTTAGTAAAGATCGAAACATATATGTTAATATAAATTTTTATGTATATGTTGTTGAATTTAATTAAAAGTATGTGTGTTAACAATCACGTCAATTTAACTTTGTTAATTACTGAGTTATACACACACACACACACATACGTAGTCATTTCTCTTACTTTAAACAAAATTTGCTACTCTATTCCCTTATTTTTCTACTTTACAAATTATTGTGACTGATAATGGCTATAGATAAGTTGAAAAACACTGATATTTCGATGACTTCCTTATGCGATATACTTGAAGAGTTGATGTTTGACATAATCTCAAGAGTGGGAAGATAGTCTGTGAAAGATCTTTTCAATTTTAAACTAAGGTATAAACAATATGATAGATTTGAGTAATTTTTCTTTTTTTTAGACTAATTGATAAATTATTATATTTTGTTTTTTCCATATCAATTGTAAACACGTTTATAATGCAGCAGACAATTTTAATGTTTACCGATGGGTTAATCTGTATAACATCCCTGGTGAACATTGGGTTTATTCAAGGTCAATGAATTCATTTTTTTTAAAACGATGCGCTGAGTATCAAAATCCGGAGTCATTGTACAGGAAGGGGTGGTATGTTCATTTAATTTTGTTCTTAATTGTAACAAAAAGTATAAAATTACATTATTTTTTATATTTTGTGTTATTCTTTTACAGGAAACTTGCTTCGGCATATCATCTGACCTTGAGACAGGACGTGGCATACTAGAGTTAGCCTCGGCAGCGGGACATTACAGATCATGGTACATTTTATGGGCATGTTGTGCAGCGGTAATAGTAAGGATGAAGAGGAAGGAAAATGATTAGTTGAAGCTGTTAAAGAAATGAAAAAGTTTGAAGAAAGTAGGGCATATCTACTTCAAGTAATTGGAAAGCTATGGGTGATGAGGAGTTTGACACCCAAAATACACGAATGTCCTGAAAGCTTTTTCCATAGGCGTTTAGGATGGGGTGGCTTAGTGGATGATGATGTTATAAACTGTGTTGATTACAACTGTGACCGTGAAGTTAGATTTATTTGTGAGAGACTGGATTGTTTATAAAATTAGAGTAGTTTGAAGGTAACATATTATGTACAATGTTTTGAATATGTGCAAAAATTATAATGTAATTTTCAATTAACACATATTATAATGTATTTAACATATTAGCTTCACCACACAAAGCAAATTCCCTAATGATGGTTGGCGAAAGTAATTTCACCATACAATTGGTTTCATAAAAAAAATATTAATATGGTTTAAATTTGAAATGAAAATAATTTTAATGTAGTTTTGTTGTAATCGCTGGTGCATGTTATTAAAAGTTGAACATGTCATTACTCGTCAATTGTATACTTATTGTAGTTCACCACATGTATACATGATGATAAATATATAGAATTAGTACTTTGCGTGATAATAGTCATATTGAAATGATATTTTTTGTACTTTGACATGAGGCCGACTGTATAGTTCACCATATATGGTGACTAGTTTTGGCAAAAAGAGAGGGAAAAAGAGAGGAGAACAAAAAAAAAAAAAAAGGCGTTACATCCTTCCCAATTTGGGTCACCTTCTATCATTAACTTTAATCTTACTTTACCGATAACCTCGAGATTAGCTCCCATCTTCAACACAAGAGATAGTTCTAATTCAAATCCTTTTCAAATTCAAGCTTCCAAAAGAAGTCACAACCTATAGAAGTATCTTCAGTCATCATTCCACATCAGTTACCACCACCATAACCTATGTTCAGATCTGTCCCTACCCATCCAATTAACTATTCTCATCAGCAACGAGAACAGTTTCGGTACCCTAATTTTATAATATCCTCATATGATCTATTATTTTCGTCTAAATCAAATGTAGGATATTCATCCAATACAATCGAAGATCAACCTTTACCATCGATGTACATTGGTAGACAGCCGCTGACAACTTCTCCCTAGTTGGTGAGGAAATCCCATTTTTATCACCCTGTTAGAACTTATTTCAAAAGGTGCTTCAAATAAAAAAAAAGGTAACTTCAGAATCAAAATCCTAAGATGTTTGTTTGCATAACTAATTTAACTCTACACTTTATATTTTGTCTAATAATTTTTTTAATTTTCATTAATTAACAGACAAAACGAAAGATGTTAGGTCCACATGTGATTCAGACGACATACGTACACAAAATGCACGTCACGTTAGTAGGTTATACAAATTAATAAGTATTTCTTATATTGCTAATGGTTTTGATTAAAATACAATTTTTTCCATACATTTGAAAGAACCAATTAAATAACTTTCATGCAACAGAGTATTAATTTTTCACCGAGTGACTAAAATAAAAAAAAAACTTTTGCAATTACTACTATTTATGAAATCAAATGTAACATTGACTGATGAGGAAAAGTTGAATTTGAACCGAACTCGCACTTTGGTGGTATTTTTTCATATTTAAAAACATTGGTGTTGTGAAATGCTATATAAGTGCATATAACAAAATTTGAAGAATTTGTAAGATGAAAAGCTGATATATATATTTTATTCCAAGAATTTCAAAATGCATTAATCTTGGAGGTGAAGGCGAATCCATTACCACCATATCTATCATTGAGGCACATACCTTTTTTTCAACTTTTTTGGAATTATGTACATATCATATCCACTACATTTCACTAATTAATTTCAAATCTTTTATTTTTTTTTTATATTTGGAATGTAGGGGTTGGATTCCACTTCTGGTTAATGAACTAGTTATCTCAGTCTGTCCATTTGCAAGCACTGAGGATAGAATACCTATTACACCTTTCCCACTGTCTTCCAAGGAAGACTTATTACTGGATGCTAATTTGAAACCACCTGTGGATACACCTAGCATGAAGTCTTGGCACAAACCACATTCTGAGTGGATTCAATGGATTAATAGGTTAAACCGAATTACGAAAAAATGTGGAAAGTAATGGGGATAATTAAGCTCATAGAAATGAGCAAAATTGGACCACCATTTGAAACTAATATGCTTTGTGCAGCTATGCATTTCTGGGTTCCTAGTCTTAACTCTTTTGTTTTCCCTTTTGGTCTTTGTTCAATTACCTTGCATGATGTGTTTTTGCTAACGGGCTTGCCTATAGTTGGTTCAAATGCACCATGTTTGATTGATTCAAATAAAAAAAACTTTTCATCTTTTTCAACAGCCTCAACTGACTATTCTTCATATTATTCATTGATTCAACATATGGTTAAAGCATCTGGTTCACTTTCTCAACAGGAACATGTTGAATTTCTTTGGGTGTTGATTTGTAAATTCTTGATCCTTTCTCTAGAAAGCCAACTGTGGAGTACATAGATCTAGCAATGGCTGTTTCATCAAGAAAGTATCTAGCCCTTGGGTCAATTTTACTTGGCCTCACTTACCGATCTCTAAAGTATTATCATACATCAAGGCCTTTTTCAACGTTCGGTAGAGCACTTTGGTTGGTGCAGTTGTGGATGTTCGTGTACTTCCTAGAATTAAAAAGTGAGGAACTTCCTCAATCAGATGAATCAATTGGCTTAAATATTTATCGTTGCAGCTGCTCTATGTCATTCCATGAAATTTTATCATTTTTTTTAAAAGAGAATAAGGACAAACGAGCAGCTTTTCATCTTTATGGGAGAAGAATAAAAAAACCCTTGGTTGAAAAATGTACTGGAGGATGATTATGAAACAAGAGTTCTCGAGCAAATTTAGTTAAAGTTTTTCTATGCCTATATGACTGTAAGGCCATTCTACTTAGGTGGCACTGGTTCATTGGACTCAAATAAGCCAGACATATCTATAGAGTACTATATGCCTTATCTATAGAGTTGACAGTTTGGATTGCACCAGTTTATGTATCCAAAAGAAGTCTCAAACACATATGAATTTAATTGTCAGTCTATTGAAGCAATTTAGAGAATTGTTTATGGTCTGAAAGCTCTCAAATGTAATGCTGATATATCATCTCAAAAGAATGTTTACCATTTCAATAAGTGGTAGTCTCGGAGATTTATTGATGTGACTCCTCCTGATATTGAATCTGTTATAGCAGGTGAGTTGAAATTGGAACATCATTTTAGTATTCATTATTATTCAGTCATTTTCTTCTTTCATCATCTACCTTTCCTACCGTGACAGGTCTGAAATCTCCCATTCTACCAACAATATCCAAAAAATGAAAGTCCTATGAAAAAGAGAAAATCGTTGAAGAGGGAAAAAAACAAAGCATCAAAGCATCTTCACATAAGGCAAAAAAATCTAATACTCGGGCGAAAAAAAAAAAGAAAACTGTTGCTTTAACACCTAAGAAACAAGTGAAAGACACTTTTTCTGCTAGATTAAGAAGATCCAACAGGCTGGGAAACATTGGAAACTATAGTAATACTGAAGAAGATCCAATGCACATTATTAATAATATCCTTTAAGATTTATGGGACAGCCTTGATGCTGATGATGATGGTAATGCCTCATCTGATCATGAACAGAATTACAATTTCATTGCTTCACCAACTGGTATAGGAAAAAAAATGTTGACAGTGAAGTTGACAATGTAGATGTCAGCTATTCTGATTTATATGAGGAACTAAAAAATTAATCCCCACTAGCTGCACAACCTGAACAGGTAATAGCCAACTTCATCACTATGTTTCTAATATAATTTGTTTTTTTTTTTTGGTAAGCGAATGTCTTTAGTTTTATAAGTTAATAAATTTCTTGGTTTTGTTATTTTTTGTAAAGACTGATATCAGTGAAAGAAATAAGAAGGCATTTTCAATTCCTTTATCAGAAGAACCATTAATTGATCTTAATTTCAATTTCTTAGAACAGTCTATAACATCTGCTTCATAACAACACACAATATTCACAAGAGATGACATAGAGTCATCCAAGAATATTGTTAACTTTCTCTTGAAACATGAATTGCTTACACTAGGTGGTCATCGACGGGACATATTTCTTTTAGCTATGTCAGTACTTCACGGTGCTTCATCAGAAACAGATAAATATGAGAGTATCTCAAAAGCAGTAGGTGACATTGAATCAATTTTCAATTCCTCTGCCACAACCACTAAGTCCATGGAAAGCCTTTTGAAAGAGCCCTAGAGGGGGGGTGAATAGGGCAATAGAGTGAATAACGAAATTAAATTGAATTGAGCAACTAATAAAAAGAATATTGAGAAGTAAGAATGAAGAACACAAGAATTTAAGGAGTTCGAATTCAATAACAATCCTACGTCTCCACCTAACTTATCCCCAAGTTAGGATTTTCAATCACCCACAACCTTATTCACAAGATTGAGATTACACAAGAGTTTAAGGCTCACACTTATAACCTTACAACTTGAGTTTTCAAGGCTCACTCAAAAACCAATTCACAAGTGTTTTCAAGGCTCACACTAAAATCAAATTCCTAAGTGTTTTAATGGCTAAAAACTTAAACTAATTCCATTAGAATAGAATCTCACTTCCCTTTTTCTAATCCTAGAAAATAGAAGAATAAGAATTTCTATTCTAACACTCACCAACTCTCACAAGAGTTATACAACAACAAAAATTGTTTAAGAGAGAATTTGAGAGTTTAATTGAATGCTTAAGAGAGAATTTGAATGATCAAGTGTCTTTTT
>CATIWK010128798.1:0-12842 GCA_949634005.1 Mallotus japonicus
ATACTTCTTAAAAGTTTTGCCTTACATTAGGTAGTAGTAATAGTTAAGGGTGAAACATATTGCCACCCACCAAACTATAATAGGCCTATAAAAACTAAAAGCGCCCTATGCTTCCAATGCTTCTATCACTTTCATGAATGGGGTGTTTGCTAAAATGATTATTTTTTTTTTCGAACAATAAATTTTTTCTTTTTTTATGTAATGTTTGGTATCATGTAACTATAAGAACTCTAATTAATTTTGGCAAAAAAAAAAAGAACTCTAATTAATTTAAAGTTTAAATTAATTAAATGTATAAAAGGAACAAAGTTTTTTTACACTTACTTTTTTATATTTAAGATATGATTTTGAAATCATTTTTATCACTTAACCCAATGTGTATGGGTAAATTATTTTTTGAATAACTTGAAGGTCAAGAAGGAAAGAAGATCGAACCTATAACTTTATTTTATAATGTCCATCATCTGAACCACTAAACTATAAAAGAAGAACTATAGTTGAATTATTAAAAATTTTAGGTAAGGATTTTTTGTTTTTGGTTAATTGTAGCGAAAAAACAATTGAGAATCAAATGATGAGAAGAGATAGGCTGAAAGTGGTCCCTTAAAAAATAAAAAATACAACTTTATGTTAGACTAGTTCCATGTGGTGGTTTCTCATCTTATCAAGAACTTGGTTTCAAATGAAGATAAGATGCCTTCCCTTTATATAAAAAAAAGATGCCTGCCCTTTATATAAAAAGTCTCCACTCCTAATTGCTAGTTCTAAAAAACAAAATTAAATAAATAACAGAAAATTTAATGATGACTAAGCTCTTTAGTCTTTTATAGTTTGTACTTAAAACACAATTTTTATAGCGTCCCAACAAGAATTTAAGGCCAAATCTTGATACAAATGTCTCAAGATTAGCGGTTAAATTTATAATACATATTTATATTTTTTACTTTTTTAATTAGGAAGGATGAACATAAAAATTGAATTTTTAATTTATTAATATCTTAAAAAAATTAAACTATTAAATTATTCAACTTTCCGCATATTATATTTATATGATATATTATTACATCCGCAAATACTTATATTTGTATGAATTTACCACTTTGTCTCATAAATTTTCAGTTTGTTAAATTAATACCTTAACTTGTCTATAGTCTATTATATAAATATTTGTTGGCATGACACGTAAGATGATACTTCAGCATACACATAATGATAAGGTGACAAATTCATGCATATATAAAGAAACAAAGTGACAAATTCATGCAAGTATATGTATTTATATAATAGTTTATATACAAATTGAGATATTAATTTCACAAAATTAAAAATATAAAAATTAAAGTGACAAAATTATATAAATACATATGGCTCGGAATGTATTATGTTTTTTTTATGAAATATAGAACACCGAAAATTTGTAATGTTGGATGAATTAAATGTATACCAAAATAGTAACTAAACCTACCAGTCCAGTTTTTCTTCTTAAAAAGAAACACTGCAAGAAAGGTAAAGAAATTCTAAAAGTAAAATCCATAAATTTTTTTTTTTTTTTTGACCAAATAAAATCCATAAACTGAGACTTGAAATGTTGATGAATAAAATTTGGACCAATCCAGAGGACCAGAACTCTGAGACAAGAATTCAAGTGTAAGGGAACAAGTTCCAAGCATTTTTTCAAATGAACCAGAGATCAACCAGGTGTTGCGTCAGCAAATATCATATAGTTCCAATACAAGTATCAGCAGAGTTTCAGAATCTATTTATTTATTTTTTATCATGTGATAAATAATAAAATTCCAGTATTAAGCATGTTTGTTTAGTTATTTTCCCATAAGAGATTCCCCATTTATTATTGATAAGGAATTTCTTTAACCCTAAAGGATGTGAAATTCAGAATCAAATGAAATTCGCTTTTGCACAGTGGGTCTAGTTACAGGAACCTGAATGTGGTTCCCAAATGATTCTTATGCTATGGTAAAATGATAAGCTTGGAACAGTATTCTGAGAACATTGCAATTGTTAGAACTTTCAAATACAGGAAGTCCTGTAAATTTCATAACGCATTACAGAGGTTGGGAAAAGTAGTAGGAGTGAAATTTGAACCCCACCTCCGGGGCTTTGGAGCATCATATGCCACTAAGCTACAAATATGAATACGGGAATACGAGAAATAAGGATACAGATATGGAGAAACGGTTTTTAAATAAAATGTTTGTTTTTTAAATTGAAGTATTTAGATAGCACAAATACGGAAAAACAAAAATACAGATATGAAAAAATACCTACTAATTGAAATGTCCATGCAATATAAAACTCAATAGTTGAACAAAAACTCTGTAAATTTATGAAAATTTAATGAGACAGACATTCAGTCACTTAGCCTATAAGACAATTGCAAATTAAGTATCATTCCAATACAAGCTAACAACACAGGAAAGGCTTTGGCAAACCAAATAATTTAGACAACATAATTTTGTACATTAAACATGAAGTCCACCGACTGATATCTTTTTGCCATAACAGAGCTTTGTTTTCTTTTATCTCATGAAATTCATAGGAAGCTGCTAGAACAGGCATAGAAAAGAGCTTTCTTTTTACTAATCTTCCATAGTATATGCAAAAAACTGTCGGCATGTGAGAACAAAACATATAATCTAAATCTAACCACGACATAGATTTTTTTTAGTTTCTATAGTGCTTGTTTAGCAAACCTTGTAGTCCCCCCCCCCACCCCCCCCCAAAAAAAAAAAAAAAAAAAAGCTGCATTTTATTTTCCAGCTCAGTTCTCCATTCATAACTCAACTGCAATTATCAACCAACAATGATTGAATGTATAAACCTAACCTTATAATGCAAAAGGTGTCTGTTCTGAATCGACCACATTCATTCCTTGCAGGGTAATTATGTCCTAATTGGGGAATCTCAAATGATTAGAACCCTTTCTAATCACTATTATACTAGAACAATTATTGGAAAACAAAAAACAAAAAGCAATTTAAAGACTATATTACACCTATTTCGCTAATCCTAGACAACCTACACTCAGTAGTAATATATAGAAATGTGTTTCATTTTCATTAACTAAGTATACAATATTTCGAGTATGTGTTATAAATTTTATTGTCAGAGTAGACAAGAATCTCCAATACATTATTAACGAGTGAGATATTTTTCTTGAAAAATAGTTGTCAAGTTAGGTATGTATTATATATTTTCCATAACCTACAAAATCACTGGCAATTGGAAAGAAAACAAAGGGTCTCCCTTAGATCAACTCTTTATGGCCAATACTGATGCAAGGTATAAGAACATAAGAGGGCGGAATCTGATCGATATCTTAGTAAAATCTGGCATAAGATACTTTTGAATTGGAACGCATTTGCATCTGTAAAGGTGTAAAGTTTCACGGGACCAAGTAGCCTTTCCTGATGGCAACATAAATTAGGAAACGTACAGGTCATCTAACAAATAAATCTACAGAAGAGGGTGAAGTATGATATGAATGAGATTTAGATTAAATGGTTTATGCTGAGGCTCTGAAACTCAAAAAGTCTCAAGTTTAAATTGTAATGGAGACATTTGATAAAAATTTAATGTATAGTTTGTTGTTGTTAGTTATGATAGTCACTTAATTGTTAAGTGTTGATTATGATTGTATTGATATTGTTGTAATTTTCTGATTTCTAAAAATAACCTGACGAAAAAAAGAAGAGGGTGCAGTATGATGTGAGGCCAAAAATCTAAACTAGAAGAAGCATAAGATTATTAGAAGTTAATGCTATGAAGTACAGGTCCCATTTAGGAGACAGGGCCAAGGTCTAGCCAACAATGGTAGGGAGTGAGTAAGGTCTTAGTTTTTGGTAAGACTGGGGCCAACCTGAGACCCATGGGCCAATGTTCTAATAAAATTTATTCTTCACTATGTACAATATCTTAGGTACATTTGACAGATACAGTGAAGTTTCAACTACAAACATTTACTGACCCCCCCAAATATCAAAATCTGGCGAGACGAACCACAGGATCCTTCTCTAACCAACCAAAAATAAGAAAAAGGACTATTGACCCTAGTGATTGCCAACAACCAAGATTTAATATGTTATGCTGAAATATCAAATCTTTATGCAAGAGATAGCTCAGCTCAGGTGACCCAAAGAACACATTCAAACAAGTACTATATGCAACTCAGTAGAAACCCACAAATCATTTAGTTAACAGAAACAAGGCATCATTATTGATTTTTCTAGCCACTAAGCTCTGCATGTAGTGACTATAAATTAAAGACTTTGACATGGTACATTAGTACATCATTTGCATCAGAAATAATTTACATGCGCCAGGTAATCCTGCAACAAAAGCCACCAATAATAGAAACATCTATCGGTAACAACATGCAAGAATGACAGACCGCATTTAGCAAAAGCATTTCTCATCAAAAATTGGTGCAGCAGAATCATTAGAAAGCTAATAGATCCAAAACCTTGCTTTAGCATATAAGATTGCCAAAAAAAAGCATCATGTTACAAGAAAGTTGACTTGTTTTTCAGTCCTGAAGAATTTTTAGGAAGTGCTTATATACTGGGCTGCACCTAGTTCATCAAATCTGAGCTCTTAGGCCCATTTTCTTTTATTTTATTGATTCTCAAAAATGAAAACTGTTAGTTGTGAACTTGGTCCCAATCTAAGAGTATAGGCAGACGCATTTCAGTGAGAAACTGCAATATCTTGTCTTCCAGTTGTTATCATAACTTCATATCCTTAGCATTCAAAAATACAGATTGACTATTAATATCAGTTGGTTGAAGTGATAAGAAGTTTATATTCTTTTGAGTTTTCTGTATGAGAAGTAAAAAAAGTTGAAACAATTTTACTTTTCTATAGAGTTGTGACTGTTGAACATTAAAAATAATTATTAAGAAAAAATGTGGATAGATCATTCTACTCAAGTTTTCTGAAAATTACTTCTGACTAAGTGCCAGAATGTTTTATGGTTTATGCTGGCAGCAGCTTTATGCATATTTACTTGGATTCAAGAACAAGGTGAAAAATGAATGCAATAGGGGAAAAGGAAAAAGAACACTTGAAAATTTTTTTATGAGTCAGTTGAACAGTTATTGCACGGTATTTTCCTTTAAAAGGGTCATAAATACACAGAGAGATACAAGCCCATGAAAATTTTGATCCTTGAACGAAATATTTTCACACAGCAATTCAGTGATAAATGTGGGCATTTGACCCATCACTCAGAAATGTAAAATGTAAAACTAAATAAGCCACTTTTGAAGTAACCGATTGCAGAAAATTGTGTAATCTTTTCTCAAAAGTTAGAGTGTTCCACTCTTGGAAGATTACAGAAAAGGGCTGCTGAAGCAGGTGTTCAAGGGTGCCTTTATTGCAAGGTGACTTGTTTTTTTTTTCCTTCATCTGATACTCTTGGTATTATGTAGTTATAAAGATTTTGACTAATCTGAAGAGTATCGAGGTAGAAGAATTCACAAGGGATTAAAATTCTCTTAGTACTTATTTTCTCCACATAAGACTCAAATTCAAAACCAATTCAATTTTCTTGTCACTGACTGCCCATCCATAAATTTAGTAGTGATCCATAATTAGAACAAATCAATCGTTTGAAGAGAGGCAAATTTTGTATGATATATGCTACTCAATCAAATTATGAGCATCCCTATTGATAAACAGCAGTTCTTTTGTGGGTATATAAGTTGACAAACAATGAAATATAACTAAGAACCAATAGTGATTAACGCATACACTATAGTCCAATTCTAGGATGACAAACAACTACAGATCAAACGTTTTAAAATCCAACCACATCTGTATAAAATTCAAAACTTTCTTTTGACATTTTTTACTCAAAGAGTACACTACAGAAAAATACTCAAAACCCCCGTAACTGCTACAATCTATTTGCTATTCTACCATTATTCTCCAAACCTTTTGTACCAATTCAACTTGGCACAATGTTAACAACATAGTTGTCCACTCCCCTAAACTAAATGCGAATACTACTAATCCGAAACCTTTATTATTTTTCACCCTTAACTTCTTTCCACAAGAAAAAACTACTTGCTTCTATATATTTATAGCATCGTATAACTCTAGATTTTAGCTACAAATGACACTTTAAAGCTACATTGGGCATCCTGGACGATGCTCATTATCATCGCTACCATAATGATCTCGTATTTTATTGTTGAGTGGTGATGTATATATTAATTAATGTTCTGATATGCATTCCAGGATTTCTGTTGCACTCCATTTGCGATCTTGTGTTTCTGTTGTTGTTTCTTGTACAAGTGAAAATAAACTTGCTTCAACTGCATCTTCGATCGATAAAAATATAGATTTCTTCCCAAATTTATCTACAAAATGAGACTTTATCATTTTTTCCATCACGTCCAGCCTTGGATTTATAATTGCCATCTGCATCAATGGATCATAAATATAATTTAATCAGCAATTATTTTTTATATATATATATATATATTTATATGTAAATAAAAAAAAAACAGATACCTTTTTATCTCTTGCTTGTAACATTTTATTTATTTCGATTAATGTTTCAATTCCGGTTGTATCGATGGATGTAACAGCTACAAGACAGCCAATACCAATTAGCATAATTAATCTTATTTTTCTTCAATCTCAAAATAAAATTTTCAATTCAATTCAAAAACTATACCAGATAAATCTAATAAAACATGCTCGACAGATTCTCCCTTCGAATTCGAAATGTCTTCTTCATCTTGAATCCATCGAAAAATTCTACGTTCCAAAATTAAAAAAAAAATAATAATTTAGATAAAGTTTTGACCTTTTTATTTTTAATACTAAGTGAAATGGTAGTTTCATGTCAATATTGAGTAATACCTTTCTCTCAAGTAATTGGCATTGGCAAAGTAAATTGGGGAACCAACTTGTAAGGCAAGGATTCCTGGAACTCTAGTCAGTCCAGGATATTGCTCAGTGTCACGGTATAAAGTTGAGTCAGGTATTTTTCCAAGTCTACAGGTAGCAGGCCTTGCTGCATTTAAAAGTATCCTCAACAAGGCAAGCCCAATCTGAAAATTTAAAAATCCAAAATAAATTAAGATATTACAAAGCAGAAAGTTCGAGCCCTGAAAATATTTATATAAAAAATTTTTTCTTACCGATATCATGAGACCGTAGTCCATGCTTATGAAGGCAACACCAAGGAAGCAAGACAGACAGATAAGGAAATCGAATTTATCAACCTTGAATAGGTGAATAATTTCTTCATAATTGATTAGTCCAAACATTGCTGACATGATAATGGCTGATAGAGCAACGAGAGGGGTGTAACTAAAGACAGGAGCCAGGAAGAGTAGAGTGAGCATCATGCAAATTGACATTACTACATTAGCCATTGCTGTTCTACACCCTGAATTGAAATTCACAGCAGTTTTCGAGAACGGCCCTGAAAATCACACATAATAAAATGATTAAATTTTAGAACAATTAACAAACATTGCACCACTTAACCCACCTAAAACAGATTGTAAAACATTCTGTTACGGAGCTAAGACATTTAGTTAATAGTAAGGTTCAAACCCCCAACTTCCCCTAACTTTTTCATTTCAAGTCAAGAGGTTTAGCCATCTAGATTGGTTGTTAAAAAAAAAAAAATAAACATTGCATCAAATTCTTATACTATTTTTCTTTTTTTTAAACGGTGAAAATTGCGTATACTCCAAATTGTTAATACATATTTAAAATTGAAAAATCATTTTTTTTCCAAAAAATATATATAAAATATACATACCAGTGGTCAAGTAGCAAGAAGTGAAGGAGCCAACAATGTTCATGAAACCAAAAGCCATCATCTCTTTGTTACCGTCAACTTGTTCATTCTTTATTATGGCAAAACTCCTTCCAATAGCTATTCCTTCCTGCAATAATTATGTTTAAAAAAAACGTAAGACATCAAAACAAAAAAAATGAAAGCATAGATTTACGAAACATTTGTAGAATTGATTTTCTTACAGCTAAAGCAACAAGGCCAGTAACGAGGCCAGCTTTTAAAGTGTAGGGTAAATATTCAGAGTCAAAGTTCAAGTCCTTGATGGATATGGGATTTAGTCCTTTATGAAGATGACCCACCTGATGAAATGGAAATAAAGAAAATAATCAGTCAGTAATTTAATTAAATGGGATGTATGTTGGATTAATTAATCTCTAATTTTTTTTGTGATTAATCCACTATAAAATAAAAATTGTTCATAAATACAATATATGTCCCATTAAAATAATAGTAATAATAATAATAATAATTGCTTACTATTGGAATTCCATGCTTGTCTGCATGAGCAAAATAGGCGAAAAGACAGCCGACTACAACTACCACCATTGGAGCTATAGCTGACACCCAAAACAATTTTGGTTTTTTCCTCCTCTGAAATTTCCACATTCACACAATCATCATTAGAATACATACTCATTATATGATATCTTAATGCACTAGTAAAAGTAAAACTACTTTAATAGCGTATCAAACTTAAATTTTTCAATTATTTTTTTCTAATTATAAGTATATAGTTTTCGTTGAGCTCTAATTAATTCAATTCAATCTGAGTAGAAATATCAGTATAATAAAAACTCCTCCACCACTTGGTTCAAGTGGTAAGGAGGGGGAACTCATGACCAACATTTAAATGTCGAGCTACCCGTCTAGGGCTGATTTAGTGTAGTCATGGGGTCGGCTCTATTTAGAGGTTGAGGGTTCTAATCCACCTCCCCCTCACCTCCATGATCAAAAAAAAAAAAATAATAATAATAAATTTCTAATAATTAATTTTTAAACTGAAAATATTATTTAAGTGAAAATATCATTCTACCAACTAATTCAAATAATTATTGATAGTTCCATCAATTATGTAATTTTATTAAATTAAATAAACGAAATAAATGTAAATAAAATTTGCCAAATCTATGACCTCAAATGTTCAACTTTTCTGACTTTTTATAAAGCCAAGTACATACTAAATTTTTTTTTTTTTGGCCTTACAGGGATTTTGTGGGGGAACACAAGTCGGGGACGTGGGGTTCGAACTGGAGACCTTGCAGTGTTTGTATATATATATATATATATATATTAGATTTATAAGCTTCTTTAAAGTTGGTGGGTAAAAAAAATCCTAATCAGAAATTTCTGGAGTTTGACTTATACTTTTATTGTTGATACAGCTGAAGACAACACCAGTACAAAAACAACTTGTCTCTGTTACAAATGGTCTGTGGTCAAGCACACGGCTATTAAGTTTTTCATCATTCTAGTGATGTCATTTTCCAACATTTCATATACTGAAAATCATCTTATAATATGTCTCAATTGATTAAAGATTAAGTAGTTAAAAAATAAAATTTTTTATGGTAAAAGGTTTATTAATTTATTAATGTATTCGATCTCAGATTATTGCAAAGATAAAATATTTTTCATTTAATTAAATAAAGAATAAGTCGATTTTTGAAAGTTAGATATTTTTGTATTTATAAAAATTTCGATTAAGTTATAAAATAAATATAGTATATATATCAATTTGACATGCTATTATTATCTCAATCGAAATAATTAATTAATTTGTTAAATAATTATCTCAGAATTAGCATACTAATATGATTTTGATTAAAACAATCAATAATCTTTTATAAAAATAATTATCACTGATCTAAAGAGGACATATCTCACCAGAAATCGAGTGAATTGTAGAAATATGAGGAAGACAACACCAACAACTGCACTCTCCCACTTCCACTGTGAAAATGAGAAAGAAACAATCTATAAGAAAACTTCAAAATGGTAATTAAATTAAGTTTGCATGAGATTAAACATGCTCTCAATATCTTTTTTTTCAATACTTCCACAAGTTAAAGGGCAATCTTCTATTTTCCATTAATGCTTCTAAAGATCAGAAATAAAACTAAATGAGATATTTAACTATTTTATTTGTAGCACATTCTTTTATGTCCTTTAAGATTTGTTTGTTCAAATTCGTTGTCATGTTTAGGCTCTGTTCTTTTTATGTGAAGATTCAATGGGCCGCAAGCTACACAACAACACGAAGTACTCATCTTCTTAGCGTTCACTATAATGGTCATAACTTCCACTGTATTGGTGAATGACCGTTGTAGGGATCAACTTGAACTTGATACAACCATAATTCTTATAAGTGAGAATGTCAATCAGATCACCGATATTTTAGGCTCACTTTCTTCTCTAAAACAATTCTTCCATAATTAGGAGTTCTAAAAAATAACTAAGTAAAATAATAATTTAAATAATCTAATAAGTTTATTGGACTCTAATTAATTCAATTTGATTTAAACAGGACCACTTTTAAACTGGTTGTCAGTGATTAAAATTATTAAGTATTGGATGTAAAATATATGAGTGTAATGAAAAGAATTGAGATATATATACATTATGGATAAGACTACTTGGCATAACTAAAAAGGTTAATCAGTTCATCATGCAATCTAAAACGGGTAAAGGAAAGGAAAAAGAAAAGCAAAGCCAAGACGTATCCTTTGGTTGCAAACCTCGTGTCTATTTTTAAAGACGGCTTTCAACACAGAAACCACATCAGTTTTGGTGGTGAAATGCTTCAAGCCAAGCATGCCTTTGAGCTGTTGCAGAATGATAAGAGTTGCAGTTCCTCCCATGAAACCAGTGATGGTGGAATGCGACAAGAAATCCACCATAATTCCCATTCTGCATTCAATTCCATACCAATTAAATACCCTTTTGCTATATATATATATATATTCAACATAAAATTGTTGGTATCTCTTTTTTTCTCACCTGAAAATTCCTAAAAGAGTCTGAAAAATTCCTGTAAAGAAAGTCGAAGTGAAAACCAAGTGAAGATACAGTTGGGGTTCATCTTCATACGATACTTTTTCCCCAATTGTTTCAGCGATTAGCAATGAACATGCTGCAACCGTCCCTACTGCTAAATGCTTCGAGTTTCCAAACACTGCGTAGATGAGAGGCGGAACAAAGCTAGAGTCTGCAGCAGAGTTTTGAAAAAAAAACACATCTCATTACCTTCGAACGTCACAAATTTGTTAATTATCAACAAGGAGAAGAAAAGTGATGGAGGGCTTACAAAGGCCGATGATAGGAGGAAGATCAGCGAGTTTCGCATAGCTGATCCCTTGAGGAATGGCAAGGGCAGTAATGGTGATGCCGGCAAGAAGGTCGAGCCGGAACAAGCGAAGATTATAGCTAGGAAGCCATTGAAATATAGGAACAAAATATTGCAATGCTTTCTTGAATCTTGCAAGACCCTTTTCCTCATTCTTGAACTGACGAAAGGGGTCATCAGGAAAAAAAGTCTCCTTGGCATGAGACTTGAAGGTGGTCAAGAAACTTCTTGGTGTACCAAAGTTCACTCTCTCGCTAGGATGTGCAATAGTACCCATTAATGTAAGCAAAGTGATCAGCCAAAAAAAGAAAAAATATTTTCAAAAAGCAAAGAGAGGGAGATTAGGGAATGATATGGAGCTTATTGATTTTAGTTTTTTTTTTTTTTTTGCTATTAATTTCAGGGTAGAGAGAGGTAAAGAAGATGTGGGAATGCAAGAGTTTATATATAGAAAAGTTAGTGGAAAATGCCAAGTATATATGACGTGTTTGTATGCAAGATAAGTTGGATTTGAATACGATATATTTTTTTTTCCAATTTGATGACATGAAACAGGAAGAAAAAATAACTTTCTATTGAGGGTAATTAAAGGAAAAATAAAAATTAATAAAAGGATTTGATACGTGTATTGCTAATTGTAACAACAAATTAAAGAGACCACTTATCTTCTAGTTAAAAGGGTGTCCAGGTATCAACACTCTTATTATTATTTTTTCATTAACATTTATTTTGTTGGTTAATAGTGGATAATATATATAGCTAAGTAATCTCCACAGTACATGGAACTGTTTCTGAGAGAGATTAATCTATCCTCCAATTTTTTTAGTTTAATATTAATGCTAATTAAGCTTTAAATTTCACACTGCATTTAGATTCAGCGTTATTACTAAGATAAGAAAAATATATATATGCGTGTGTAAATTTCCTGTTTTGGTTGATTATTATGGAAACAAATTTACCCAGGGTAATTAGAACTAATCCTATAAAAACGGAACATGCAAGATATAGAGTCAAACTATAAATTATTTACGTTTTTTCTCTTTAATTTTGTCAAAATATATTCCCTCTGTCCCATAATATTTGGCAAAATTTCCTTTTAGGAATGTCCCAAAATTTTTTCCACTTTTTATTTTAGGATGAAAGTTGATTAAACAAATGTCTATAACACCCTTATTAATTAGATTGATAATACCACACATTTTTAACTTTGAATATATTTAATAAATAGGTTGAAGTTCCAATGTCATTTTACTTGAATATATTATTCTTGTTATCACTATTTTTGGATAACTATCTATCTACTCTTCTCTAAATTTAATATTTGCGGCTAAGATTAGGCATAATTTCCCTATTTTGGCAGAATTTTTATATATTTTCTTAAAATAATGCAATTTCTTTGTCAAATACTAGTGCAAAATTTTTTGACGGTATTTTCAATTTTTTTGTTATAATAGTGACATTTAATTTCTAAATACTACTAATGCAAATTTTTTTTATTAAATTGGTGGGTTTTTTTTCAAATTAATAAGATGTTTGATTCACTATGAATTGTGATCTTATCAACAATATTAAATAAACATTATCTAGTAAAATGTTCCATACTTGATAAAATAAAAAGTATTAATAGGGGTATTTTAGTAACAAAATGGTCAAACTACA
>CATIWK010128891.1:0-19919 GCA_949634005.1 Mallotus japonicus
AATATGAATTGAGAGAAGTTGCTCAAAACAGTTCATTTATAACAGAAACTGAATTGAACTGCATGCAGTACTTAAAGGCAGTGATCAAGGAAACACTGCGCTTGCACCCTCCACTGCCACTCCTACTTCCTCGAGTACCAAGTCAAGATGTAACATTAAAAGGGTTCAACATTAAAGCAGGAAGTCAAGTGATCATCAATGTTTTTGCAATAGGAAGAGACCATGCATCATGGAATCAAGCTGAAAAATTTATGCCAGAGAGATTCTTGAATAGTTCAGTTGATTTCAGAGGACATGACTTCTCATTGATACCATTTGGATCAGGCAGGAGGATTTGTCCAGGCATCCAGTTTGCAATGAGCACAATTGAGCTTGCATTAGCAAATATATTGCACAAGTTTGATTGGTCATTGCAGGGAGTAGATGATGGAGCTGGAGGGGATTTAGATACTGTTCCTGAATGCACTGGTATGACCATTCACAGAAAATTTCCTCTTTTTGCTGTTGCAACTCCATACTCTTGTTGATGTTAATGTTTCTATAAATATTTTACTTAGTTCATGTAATTTGTTTAATTATTCAGTGTCGAGCTTTTATAAGAATCTCCAGTGTGATTATGTTAGGCAAGAAATGGACAATAAGATAACGGCAATAATTATGTCATATACTTGTGAGAATTCCCATTTTTGTGGATTAGGCCTATCCTTAAAGCTTAATTATCACCGCATATATTGTGGATTAGGCCTATCCTCAAAGCTTAATATTATCACCACATATTTTTTGGTGTGGTGTGAAAAGTCCTCAGATGCACAGAAACGCTGATTATGTAAAACATAGCAACATATATAATAATGTCTATATACAACTACCTAATCTATCAGCTATAGATATACTATATTTCTTATATTTTATTTAATGAATAACACTCATCAATCATCAAATTGTATGGAGAGAACGGCAAGTAAGATTCAGCGACCTTCATTTAAATATTTACATTATATTTACTCCAAACTACTAAAGATTATGGTTCAGGATACAATTCAAATGTATATAAAATTATACATCAAAATAATAGGACTGTATCCTACTAGTCTTGTGTAACTCTATACAGTAGACAACTATAAACATAAGAAAGCTACACATCCAGAATAAAAAAAAAAAAAGAACGTCCAGTTACCCTGATATCACTTTGCTAGTGCCAAAGACACATGAAGGTCAAATGCAGTCTCAAAATACTCGACCTAAGAAGAACAAACAGTGAGGTGTCAGTATTTTCAGACAAAATACCCAGTAAGTGCACACAAAAATAAGAAATAGGATTTATGGTATGAATGATATAATTTAACAACATAAGATGATTAGAGGGAAATTTAAATCAATAAATAACCGAATAAGAAGTTGAATATTTATTAATATCATTATGTTAAAAATTGTACCACTACATTAAAATTAAGACATTTAAATTCTAATTAATAATCATCCAATATTATTGCTATATTCGCCCAAGAATTATTTTTAACATAAAGTATTAACCATCAGTTTAATATATTATTTTTATTTCTAATAATTTCTCCGTTGATCGAAATCATACCGTTATCATTTAAACTGTTATTAATTGTCACATAAAGAATAAGTTCTTATTTTAAATAAGTCAAGTGATTGACAAAATAAATGAGCACAAATACACATATACAGGTGGATATCGGGTACTATAAGCACGCCGAAGATCTAACAAGTTTGTATGCATACAACTAACCACTCGGAATCGCCCTAAAGGCATATTTGATCTCGAGCGCTGTCCCAAAGACAGTTCTATATAATATGGCCACTTCGAATAATTTTACTTTCGTCAATTCATTTAGATAGCTGCAGCCCCCTATGGTCTTTCATCAAATCACAATGTGAAATGCAGCATGTCCTGAACACTATCTTACAATTCACAGGACCCAGCCATGTCCCAGACATGGTCTTACTATCCAATATTCTTGTGCTCATAACAATTTACATAACAATTTAAAATATTTTCATTTCAACTGTTTATCCAGTATTCATGCTAGGGTTGAAATATTTAAATAAACCTGTCATTTTAATTGGAATATAAACAGTATGTGTGTATGACCATAGAATTTTAACCAGCAATTCATCGAGTGATATGTACATTTAGCTAAGGATAGGACCTATGTTCTATTGAGGTTCAAGAATCACTGAGTTCAGATTTATAGTTAAGATATAGTACTCCCATTAAGAAGATTTAAGAAAAACCCTTGAGTAAGTCCTTCAAACATTAGGGCCACTCTAAGGTCCTTGATCACTACCTAAATTAATACATCACTTAAATTACCTTCAAAATATATATCAAAGTTCAGACCTGACCGAAAACATTGACCAAATCAAAGCTAATCTCAAATCATGTCTCTTAGCAACACTTTAACCTATCTTGAATGTTAATTTAGACCCAAATTTAGTATGGTATTAAAGCTTAGGATATAACAAGCAATCCTATAAAAATTCTAGTCAAAAGGGGTTCATTTGCTTAACCAATTCAAAATGAAACTTTCAATTAACATGACCAGGACAGATTTCGGGTCTTGACCTTTAGTACTCAAGGATCACCTTTACAATATTGTTTAACCACTAAATCAACATCTAGGTAGGATTTATAATGTAACCAGAATTCCTACAAAATTTCAGGGCAGTCTAAGATCAGTCACAAGTCCAAACACCCAAGATATGAAACAACAATTCGGTAACTCCTAGTGCAGCCTGAAAATTATGACAGTAAAATATACACTGAATTCAAGAAGGACCACAAAACACAAACGTAACTTCAACATATTGAGTTTAAAATCTGGAAAATTACAGGTCCAAAAGGTGTACAAACAGGGTGATCTTTCAAGAAAGCAGTTTATTTGAGCTTGGAAATCTCAAAGTTTAGAATTGTTTCTAGTCCTGTGAACAAGAAGTACTGTAGTCCTATGATTTATCATTAATGATTCACTAAGACTTATGAAACTTGGGTTTAAACCTATATTGTTTGAATAGTTCAAGAGGGACTACTGTGAGTTTTGTAATATATTTGCATATTTAATCTGTTTATCAAGTTCTAGTTTGCTTCTTAACCAAATTGGTTTTCAAAAGGCTTAACGTTCCATTTAGCTCTACTGCATGAAGTAAAGCATATCAGCACTCATGCCTCTTCCTTTTTGGGGCTTGATTTATGTTCAATATCAAGTTACAGCAGTTTCATTTCCTCACTAGCATAAAAAGGGGACCAGCTCAGAGGAGGGGCAACCTCTCTACACAGCCAAAAGGCCTAAGCATCGCTGGTTCGCGTCTGATTTAATTTCAGGCAATCCCAACAACACTGATTCGCATCAAATTTTAGTTCCCTCAAAATCATATGGCCAATTACTCGTTATTTACTCTGGGTTTATTTACATTGCAATAGTAGGGATATCACATAGATTAGTTATTCAATATATTTTAAAATTCAAGAACACAGCAACATGGGTTCATGGAAAAGAAAGAAATAAAGACGTGTTTATGAAGGGAAATTTCAGAATTATCATGCATTCAAGTGCAGCTAAGGAAGAATGTAAAGAAAGGAATATTGTGAAATTGAAAGCTGAGAGTATGAAGGCATTCACTTAATGCGAATGGTGAAATAACGAATTTTGGTAGAGAAAATGGCAAAAATAGTACTGCCAATAACAAATGCAAGAGCAGCATTAACATAGGCTTCATTCGCAGCAACCAAACAGTTGTAACAAGGAATTTTTTAAAAAAAAATCCTACGAAAGGAAGAGCAAACAAAGCTCAGAAAATTTGATCAAGGAAGAAAGGGAAAGTGTCCACTCTCAGTACTAGGCTCTAGCGAGAATAAAAGAAAAGTTCAACCCAAGAATCACCTAAACATCATCAATCTTAATGATAAAATTAATGGTTACTCAGCAACAGATTTGAAAGTAATTATCAAGAAGGTATTCATATCAAAGAAAGGAACCAAAAGAAAACTCTCACAGAATCGAATTTCGACAAGAACAAAGACTCAATTACCAAAGAGGAAAGCACCCCAAAGAAAATTTCTAGAATTCAAAAGCAAAGAGAGAGAAGTTCACTCGCTAAATTTTTTTTTTCCTTAAAACCTCCGAATTGTAGCTCTTGAACTCTGAAATTCACCTTTCTCAGATTTGCAAATCCTGATTCTAATCCCCAGCATGTATTACTCTTGTCCTTAGTTAATTGCCCAGCTACTTTCTTTGCATTCTTGAATTTGCGGGTGCCCGCTCGAATCTTTCTTCTCTTTTCCTTTTCGTCACCGTGATTTCCTCTTGAATGCTGCGTTGTGTGTTTGGGTCGTCCTTATGAAGTTAACGCAGCAACGTTAAGTCTCTTGAATGCTGCCTTCACTTAGTTTATCTAAAGCTTATCTTTTTAGTTCCTTCTCATGCCTGTTAATCACACCTATCCTCACCTCTTCTTAAGCTTTTCCCTAGCTGACACCTATCCTGCCATAACTCCAGTTTGCTGCCATCTTCCGTTTCTTCCTATTTATTTATTTATTTGTCGTGTTTTGAAAGGAAGAAGGGCAGTAGTGTACCCTTGATTAACTATGACTTGGTTCACACAGCTTCCCCAATTCTTCCCACGCAGGTCCCTCAATTCCATGTTCTTCACTTTCTAAGTCCCTAAGTCCCCTTTTTATTTCTCATTTGACCCTTCATATATTCGCTTCTTTTATTTTTTTTAATACAATTAGGTTCTAATTAATTCCTATATTCTATTTCCTAATTTAATATATTCATATTTATTTATTTATTTATGAATTAATAATTATTTAGGGATAAGGATATGACATTTTTTTTTATCAAAAACATCATTATTTTATTTGAACTGAAATTATTTTGATCTTTTGAATCTGTTTCCTTTTGTGGTACTTTGCTTTTTTGAGTTCGTTGTTTGTCGGGCACAAATTTGCTTTGATTTCATGATGAATTTGCATTGATATAAATCTATTTTGCATTTGAATTTGATTTGAATTGAATTTGTTTTGATTTATTTTTCCATTCATCCGAACTTGCTTTCATTTGAATAAGCTAGTAATATGATTTTGCATTGATCAGAATATGCTTTAAATTTGAATTAGCTTTGAACTGAATCTGTTTTGATTTGCATCTGCACTGATATGAATTTTCTTTGATTTGAATTTGCATTGAAGTTGCTTTGGTCTGAATTTGAACTGAATCTGCTTCGATTTGCATCTGCACTGAAGTTGCTTTGGTCTAATTTTTCTTTCATGTAATAAATTTGATGAAAGTTGTGATACAATGCATATATTTCACACATTTATCACATTTACAATATTCAGGAACCTATCATTAGTCCAAGCAATACCAGATGCCCTGAACATTTCTCCATTTCATTTATAAAAAAGCGAAGACCTTCTTATGCTCAAGCAATTCATCATATATTGGGCAACAGCCTTGGAAGCCACCAGGTTTTACTTCACATGCACCAAAAGGCTGTGGTGTTTATATACAGATCTTAATACTTCAACTATAATATTAAATGTATGTTGTCATTAAAACATGTTAATTTTGATAAATTTTCAACAAATGATTTTTCAGTTATATCATAATGACCAGTGTGCGGCCAGGAATAGCTGGTCAAAGAGTTCTAGTCCAATTTGGAATTAGAAGGTCATTACACAAATCAAACTCATATATATAGTAATAGTTTGCACAATGACAAATCAGATAACCTCATCAACTTATATCAGCTGCACATAGAAGCAACAAGATAAATGCTTACTATAACAACCATAAAACTAAATTATTACATCAAACACCAATTTCATTAACAACATTTTTCATTGATCATTAGCATGTTCCATTACAATTGATTGATAACAATTTATGACCAACCATGGTCAACAGTAGCTTGGGGGCAATATGTAGCACGGAAGCGAAAACGGAAAAATGGGGAAACGTGGAAACAAATAGGCGAAACCCCATTTTTTAAAATATAGGAAATGGAAACATAGGAGAAACATGTAAATATTAAAAATATAGGGCATATAAATAAATATTAAAAATATACGAATATATATAAATCTTGAAAAATTTTATCTATTCTATAAAGTAATAGCATAATTATAGAAATTATTTTGTTTAGTTAAGAAAAATATAAAATTCTTTTTTTAATTTGTCTCCTTTCTTATTTAGGAAAATACTAGAGGAATATATTTTTCAAGTTGGAAACGCGTTTCTCAATTTTTTATATTTGCGGAAACGGCCCCGAAACATTTCCGAGGAGTTTTCTAAAGTTTTTGATACGGAAACATTTTCGAAACGTGGAAACGCCTATTTAGAGAAGTTTCCGTGCATCATAACTTGAGAGAAAAATACAGAGTTACTACTAGTAAAATACGCTTAAATTAAATATGAGCATCTCAATTCACTTGAATATATTTATAATTACCAACAAAATCACCACCACACAGTCTTTTCTCCCTATCTTTGTTGTTTTGAAATTGTATTTCTAGCCTTGAATTCTTGTTCAACAACCCAAAAATAATTCGCTTTGATCTCTCACAAAATTGATTCTTAGCCCGTTCAAATGATCAATTGCGTGATCTATCTTCACAACTCCAAAATGTTCTTCCTAGATTTGCATTCGTCCATGAAGTTCTGATCACACGTTGTTTACCACATGGAAAAAATGATCTACCTTCCATTGCTTTCATTTTTTTCCTCTCTGACTGAACCCTTGTTCTTCTTTTTCGAACAAAGTCACGATTTGATAATAGATGACACACCAATTTCTCTATCTTTGCTGCATTTTTTCCACTCTTAATCCCTAATTTTATGAGAGGAAATGTTATCCCATAAAGAGACAAATTGTTTAGGGCATTTTTGTCCATTCATTGTGTATAATATGATGTGGCATGCATGTCACACAAAAGTGGGATCCACTTTTGCATAGTCATCACTTCGGTTGGCTTAATTCCACGGGAAGCATCACATTATAATTAGATTGTGATGTAGCGGAAGCTATAAAATTAAAGGGATAACTGTTGAGGATGTTGATTCGCTCATGAATGTTGTCTATAACCTTCTATTAACCTGTTTAGTCTGAGAATACCCAGGGAATAGACATCAACAATCGTTGATTCTCCAAATAAGAATGCCGAAAATTGGGAAAACAATAGAAATTCTATTCAAATCATCAAAAACTAACTCATATAGCCCTAAGGCTTACATATTTATAGGGTGGTACAAACCTACCAACCCTAATTTTAATTAGAAAACAAAATAAAGAAAATTCTAGCTAAGGTAAGAAATCAAATTCCTAACAATATAGGAAAGTCAAATCCTAATCAATGCTAAATTATAAATAAAAATCAAATCCTAATAATAATAATATAATAATAATAACAATAATGATAAAAATAAATTATATTTGCTATCCATTATTCTGCAAACTTATTCCAAAGCTTATTGCTCCACATCATTCCCTCCAGGGTAGAAAAAATTCGCCCTCGAATTTTGCCCAAATAGTGCAAAAGAAATTGACTCATAAATGCATAGAACATCATAAATTCATCATCAACTTGAAATTTCTTCAAAATAGAAGTTAAAGGAACACAAGAGAAAAGAATTTCATTAATGCCAATAAAATCAATATATTCATCCTTTTCAACTAGCTCTGGCATAGTATATTAAAATTTAGGATGATCCTCCATCTTAATCCCTAAATCCTTAGAAGTCTGATACCTTTCAACTAAATCAATTGTTGTATCACCACTTTCTAATAATTCATTAAATTCCTCATCACCCTCATCTGCTTCATCAAATATTGGCTCATCTCCAATAATTGCATCTGCATCCTCACCATCATTAGTATTAAAAAATAAACTCTCTTCACAATAATCTTCTTCCTCCTCATCGTCACTAACCTCCTCATTTGAATATCCATGGCGAATATAATTGTATTGGATTGGATTAACTGGATTTTGATTGCCAATAAGTGCAACCATCCTCTTTGTCAACTGCTCCATCATCTGCTCAAATCGCTCATCCATCCGTTGATACATCCATTGTTCCATCTCACTAATACGCTATTGTCTTGTGGCCATGATTAAAAGGATTAGTTCGGCTCTGATACCAACTGACATAGTGGAAGCCTAAATTAAAAGGGATAACTGTCGCTTGCCGTTGATAACAATAGAAATTCTATTCAAATCATCAAAAACTAACTCATATAGCCCTAAGGCTTACATATTTATAGGGTGGGTGGCACAAACCTACCAACCCTAATTTTAATTAGGAAATAAAATAAAGAAAATCCTAGCTAAGGTAGGAAATCAAATTCCTAACAATATAGGAAAGTCAAATCCTAATCAATGCTAAATTAGAAATAAAAATCAATCCTAATAATAATAATAATAATAATAATAATAATAATAACAATAATAATAAAAATAAATTATATTTGCTATCCATTGTTCTGCAAACTCATTCCAAAGCTTGTTGCTCCGCATCAGATTAGAAAGTTGAGACACTTGATTGAACAAAAAAAAATTATTGAGACATCAAAATAGCAAAAATCGAAAAGTTTAGACACCAAAAATGTAATTATCCCTAAAAAAATTATGTATGAGAGCAGAATTTTGTTCAAAATTATATGAATGCATGCAAAATAAAAAAAATAGAGATAAAATGATGTTGTGGCCTACCACAAGTATAGTGTCTCCTATTATGGTAAAATATTAAAAAAGGTAGTTTAGGAAATGTAATTCATGAAAAAATAAAACATTTTAATTAAAGGTTAACTATGTAATTTGCTATGCAAAAAAAATTAAAAGTGGAGTGCATAAATCATCTAGTGGAGTGCAAAAATCTCCACCCTATAAATATTGATAAAAATCAAATGGGCACGCATGTAATTTTTTTGAAAAATAGGGCATGCGTGTAATATGAAGTGAAAAGGGGCATTTGATGTTAATGCTTCTAATTTTTTGGGCTTTTTTTAAATCCCCTTTTATATATGTATATATATATGAGGTCTAGTTGACTCATTATAGTATTTTAAAATTAAAAATCTGAACCAAACTATTATTTATCAAATTTTAAAAATCGAACCAAAATTAAATTCATCATTTCTGTTAATCTATTTTTTGAATTAATTTTTCAGTTTTCAATCAGTGGATTGATTTTTCAATTTTATTTACTTACCCCTACCAAAAATTGAAATTGATAATGACACATCCGCACGACACCACCAGTCCAGGTCCATATTGAGACTTTTAAGTAAGTACAAAAGTGTTGTTAATAAGTTACTCTTTAGTACAAAAGTGTTGTTAATAAGTTACTCTTTTGTGACTATAGTGAGATACAGTATCATACGATAAAGAAGAGGATTTTTTTTTTTTTGTTTGGGTGGTTGTCTTGTGTAGAAAATGACATAATGTTTGTTGAAATTTTCAATTAACATAACAATTAATTCGATGCCAATTTTATGTTTTAAAACTTCTCATCCAATCTTTATTATTATTATTATTATTATTATTATTATTGTTGTTGTTGTTGTTGTTGTTATTATTACAGTGGACTCCCAATGGACCTATATTAGTAGATGGTGACTGTAGGGATTTGATCTCAAAATTTTCACAATTCTCACAAGTGGGAATACCCATTAGACCACTTCTGACTGGTATTATTATTGTTGTTGTTGTTATTATTATTATTATTATTGTATTTAGCATTTTTATTTAGTTAAATTTAATTAGGAAAATTTGATTTTTCAATCTTAATTAGGATTATGTTTAATTTTTAATTTCTAATTAGTTTATGGTTGGTAAACTTATGTCATTCCATCTGTGTGTGTACATATACTACAATATGGAATAGGAAAAAAGCCCTTACACATAGCCTTACTCTTTAAAATTCTGAGGACATGCTTCATATCATATATGTATAAGACATTTTACTGCTAAAGAAAAGCTTCATATCATATAAAACATTTTTTTTTTGCTAAAGAAAGTATGAAGGACTAAAACAAAAGAATACAGAATAAAAGTAAATGCTATAGATCTTCCATTGCCTTTGAAGCTGCAATTCTTTGACAATGAATCTATCTTGCAACAATTTCATCAACATTCTCTAGTTATTTCTCTTGTAGTTTAGTCAAATAATGCAAAATGATATTTGTAGTTGGAGATATAGACAAAAAATTACCTCAAAAGACCAAGTACTGACTAGTTTCTGCTTCTATTTGCGAGTGTTCTTGATTTTGTAAAACTATTTTCGCCAATGATACCTTTCAACTTCAATCATCCTCACAAACCATGAATGTTTTCTTATTTTGAACACAATGAATCCTATTGCATGACCAAATAATACTCCACTCATATACCCAACTAAAATAGCTTACCAACCAAATCCATTTTCATTAGAATTTAAAGCACCTTCTTTTAATGGAATTATTTGTTCAGTTTCACCATTGTTACATTGTTTTTGTAATGGAAATCCACACAATTTTGGGTTTCCTTCATATAAGCTGTTATCGAATGTATTGAATTGCTTACCAAGAGGTATGGGCCCTTCGAGTTGGTTATAAGAGATATAAACACTTGAAGAAATGTTAAATTTTCCAATTCAATAGGAATCATTCTTACAAAAAGATTTGAAGAAAGGTCAAGTGATTCCAAATTGGTCAAATTCCCAAATGATGGTTGTATATTGCCGGTGAGTTGATTATAGGACATGTTAAGTTGCTTCAGCGATTTAAGCTTGCCAATTGATTCTGGAATGTTCCTAGTGAATTTATTACATGAAAAATCAATAGTTGTAAGAAGTATTTGAATTTTTACCAACTCAATCAAAATTCCTTTCAATGTACTATCACGGATAGACGTAATAAGAGGAAGTGTTCATGTATGCCATGTTTTAATTAGAGCTCATCATAGCTTCAAAATGATTAAAATACTCCTTTAGTAGTTTTCCACTTAAGCTATTACCGAAGATGTCAAAAATTTGCAACACACGAAATGAATAATTGAGACTGGAATTTTGAAGCAAGCCATGGAATTTATTGGACCACAACACAAGAACCTGCAGCTATTGAAGAGCTCCAAAAAAATAGGGGAAAGTGTCAAGTATCTTGTTGTTGCCAAGATCAAAGAATTCCAATTTTTCACAATTGGAGATGGATGATGGGACTTTTCCTTACAATTGATTGCCATTGAAATTAATGTATCTCAAGGAATTCCCTTTTGAAAATGTTTGAGGGATAGTTCCATTGAAATTATTCATGCCTAGATGTAGCACCTCAAGATTGTCGCTGAACTTTCCCAAACATTTTGGCAAGGAACCGATTAAATTATTCTTGGACAAGTCGAGAATTTGAAGGGATTTTAGAGTAAAATTTGAAGAAGGATTGCCATTGAAATTAATGTATTTCAAGGAATTCCCTTTTGAAAATGTTTGAGGGATAGTTTCATGGAACTTATTCATGCTTAGATGTAGCACCTCAAGATTGTCACTGAACTTTCCCAAACATTTTGGCAAGGAACCACTTAAACTATTCTTGGATAAGTCGAGAATTCGAAGGGATTTTAGATTACAAAATGAAGAAGGAATCTCTCCTGTTAATTTATCATTTGATGACAGAATAAGAATACTTAAGTGGACAAGTTTAGAAAATGAACTTAGAATTGTGCCATATGACTTGTTATTGCTTACATTAATATAATTCAATGATGAATTGGAAGAGGACGAATTTGGAGACCAAATGTCAGGTGTCAAAGGACTTTTAAAATGGTTCATACTAAGATCAATGAAGCTAATGTTTAGAAGACCCCATATCCAAGCAGGGATATTACCTGAAAGTGAATTGTTGTTTACTCATAAACAAACCAAAGACTTGTAATTTGTATAGCTTTCAGGAATTTGACCCATGAACATGTTCTGTAGAATGAAAAGATCAGTCATTTTTCCATTCTTGCACGTGTCTGGAGGTATAGTACTCGTTAAGAAATTCTCTGAAACATCAATATAATTGAAATCAAACAAAAAGCCTAGCTTCTGAGGAAGTGAACCTGTGAACTTGTTCATATACAGAGAGAACTCTAAAAGATACTTCAAGTCACCAAACTCTTTAGGAATTTCACCAGAGAATTGGTTTGCAAATAGTTGCAAAGAGGCTAGTCATGTCAGGAATCTCAGCTCCCCAATTTCACCTTTATGCATATTTGTTGAAGTATCAAAGTTCACTAAACTTGAAAGATTTCTGAATCCTGCCGACATTTTCCCTGACAAGGAATTATTGTAAATCTCAAGTTGCCAGAGTTTGCTAAGCTTTGCAATTCCATATGGGATTTCTCCAAATATCAGATTGTCCGAGAGTTTAAGATTTTCTAACAGAGGGAGATTTGAGATAACTTCTGGAATCTAACCTTTGATGCTACAGTTAGTAAGGTAAAGCCAATAAAGCTTGTTAAGCTTTAGTACCTTAACAGGAAAATAGACTATTGCATTAAATGAATTGTCACCAAGGTTCAGAAGCGTAAGATTGGTAAGTTTTTCAAGTGACTTCCATGGAAAAGAACCTAAAAATCCACTACCATTTAAACTTAAGACCCTCAGTTCTTGTAAACTAGACAAATCAAGAACCTGACCAGAAAATAAATTGAAACCCAAATCCAAGACCTGCAAGCTTTTACAGTTTTTTAAGTCATCAGTGATCATACCATGCTAAAAATTTGATCCCAAGGAAATCTTCTCTAACGACTGCAATGCGAGATTGAATCAAAAGGAAGAACACCCTCCAACTTCTATTTAGGAAGATTGATTTCCTTAACAAATTCATTGGTATTGCAAACGATTCCGGTAAAGCAACAGACATAATTTTGCTTTGTCCATGAAGCTTAGTCTTTATATTGTTAAGATGTGACCTTAAGTTCATAAGCATTTAACAATCATTTGAGTTGGATGGAGAAACCAACATAGCAAAAATAAGAAAAGAGAACATCAAAAATCGGCAACGCCGGAAAAAATGTTGGTTTGACATGTCGGCCGATGAGGGGATATGAGAGGTTTAATAGTTTATTTTTTATATAGTTGTGAGTAAATGATGTGTGACATTTATGCATATGATTTTAGGGACATTTTAATTGGTAAATTACTATTTTGGATTATAGTTTTATATAATTATTATTAATTTCATTTGCATTTAGTAGAATTTCATTAAATTGCATCTTAAGATTAACTTTGCATATTTTAAGTTTTATTCTTTGTTAATTAAGCATGTCTTGCTATCTACAGTGATCCAAGAAGTTTACATACACCTTCCAGCACGGCCATGCCGTGGGCTATGCCACCTGCACACCCGCGCATATGGCAATGTGATAGGCTATGCCATTGAAGATGCCCTGCACACCTACGACCATAGGACGTACCTACCACCGTGCACTCTTTTGGAAGAAATTGAAGACTCAATCAACGATACGCACGGTCAGCTACACGGCCATGCCATAGGTCGTGCAGCTAAGATTGTTCAACAAATTTGTGCACACAGGATGTGCAAGCTCCTGTGCTAACGAGCACGCCCTGATTGCACGACCATGCCATCATTCTTGCATTGAAGGATAGACAACACACCCGCGAGCACAGGCATGCCCCGGCTCGTGTGCTCAATATGCCTCTTCAACATAGTCATGCTCATTATTGTGTTTACTTATTATAGTCCACATGGTTTTCAGCACGGCCATGCCTCAAGTTGTGCCAACATAGAAAATTTTCCTCTTTCATTATAGAATTAAAAAATTACAAAATTAGAAGATTACAAAATTGGAAGTTCTGAGGCAAGAGATAAATATGAAAGGAAGAGATGTTAAAGACTCGGAAAGGATTATTCATTCACCATTCAGAAATTTTTAAGTAAGAGAAGGAGGGGGGAGATTCAAGCCAGACCACGTTCAATAAGAATTGTTCTAATGCTTAGATTATCTTTGATTTTAATTATTTCTATCATACGTAACTCATTCATTCAGGGTTTGGATTCGTGTAGCCAGACTACTATTCATTTGGATTTTTATTTCAATTTAATAAGTATTAATTCAGTCAAATTTTCAAGTTATTTTATTTGTTCTTGTATTTGATTTAAGCCTGATTGAATGCATGTTTGTGGAAAAATTAGAGACAACAAAAGTTGCATGATTTGTCAGCTCATAAACTTATGAAACTTAGGAACCTCGACCACGAAAGTAGATGAATCCTTCGGGGATCAATAAATTGCTAAAGAACTTAATGAGCCCTTGTTAATTAACTTGACCATTGAAATAGGCGGTAATTAGTTGTGGCATGCCTGAATGATCTTGAAAGAGACTTTAAGTATTTTGAGTAATTTACCCTTGACTGTTTTATCAAATTGAATTGAGATATAATCCTGTAGATTGAGTAAGTGGCTAGTGAAGCGAATACTGACTATAGGTTTGGATTATTGATTTTTAGAGGAATATTTAGTAAGAGTTTATTTTAATTAGTTAATATATTTTTCTGTTTTAATTAATCTATTTTTGTTAGCTTGTGGAAATAAAATTAAGGCTTGTGCTTGGTATCAATCTCCTCGTGGGAACGATACTCGATACTCGATACTCGAACTTTACTACTTATTGCAAACCGTGCACTTACGAAAGTTGCCTAACAAGTTTTTGACATTATTGCTGCGGAGATCGACAATACCAATATTAGCACACTTTTTATTTCTGCTAGACTAACATCTTTATTTTTTTTATTTTGTTTAACTTCCTTTAATTTTTTCTTTTCAGGTACTTGAGTTTTGTTTATGCAAACAAGGTTATAACGTCTTGAGTTAGAAAAAGTAAATCCTGAGATAAAAAAAAAAGTCTTGCAAAAAGAACCGAAAGGAGAAAAGAGAAAAAGATAGAAGAATGGCCAACCCAGCAACACAAGGACCTCAAGTAAGAGCTTTAGAGGAATATGGAGTACCAAGTCTCACAGGAAGCCAAAATTGCATTGTGAAGCCAACCATCGAAGCTAATAACTACGAAATCAAACCTGCATACATCCAAATGGTTGCACAGTATCAGTTCCAAATGCACATCCAGCTTCTTTCCTTGATATATGTGACACGTTCAAGATAAATGGAGTCAGTTCAAATGCTCATTTTCACTGAGAGATAAAGCCAAGTTGTGGTTAAGTTCATTAGCACCAAATTCCATCACTTCATAGAATACACTTTCCAAGGCCTTTTTTACCAAGTACTACCAGCTTGGAAAGACTTCAAAATATCGCCAAGATCTAGCTAGATTCAAGAAACAACTCGAAGAATCTCTTTATGAAGCTTAGGAGCGATTTAAGGACTTACAAAGGTACTGTCCTCATCATAGTATTCCAGATTGGTTGCTAATGCAAACCTTCTATTAAGGATTATCTGAGTCCTTATAAATCACCATAAATGCTACTACACAAGGTTCCTTCATAAGCAAAACTCCAGATGATGCCTATGCACTCTTAGAGAATATGGCATCAAATAATTATCAGTGGCATGGGACCAGAAATCAAACCAAAAAAGCAGCAGGAGTATTTGAGGTTGACAACTTAAGTTTAGTGAATGCTAAACTGGACTCTCTAACAAAGAAGTTAGAGAAGCTTAATTTAGCAGGATATCCATCACAAATATTCTTTTATGAGAAGTGTGGAGGAGGACATTTCACCACAGAATGTCAACAAGATAATATTTTCTCTCAAGGTTATTCCATTGAGCAATTAAATGCTTTGAATGATTTTAAGGGCACACCTCAAGGAAACCCATACTCCAATACATATAACTCTGGGTGGAGAAACCACCCGAACTTCTCGTCGTCAAATTAAGAAGGGAACCCAAATTCAAGCTCAAACCAAGGGTACAAAGCTCCACTTCCACCGAGTTTTCAACAAAAGAATACTTATTCTCAATTGAAACCTAAATCAAATCTTCATATAATGATGGAAAACTTCACACAGTCATAAAACAAAGGTAAATCAGCGATATTAAGAGAATTTGAAGCGATATGAAGAGAATTTCAGGTGATAAGAGGAGAATTTCAGGCAGCATAAGGAAAGTATCAGACAAATCAATTCAAAGTTAGATCAGTTAACAATCCATACTAAAATGCTAGAGAATCAATTGCCTCACAAGCTGGTATCTCTCACTCTCGAAAAATGGGCAAATTTCCTAGTCAACCTGAGAACCCAAAAGAGTATGTGAATGTAGTAACTTTACGAAGTGGGAAGTAATTGCTTGAAGTTAAGCACAAAATTAAGGAATCAAAAGCTAAGCTAGATCAACTAGCAGAAGAAGAAAAGAAGCCAAGGAGTGATGAGTTGAATCAATAGCGTAAGAAGACAAAGACACTTTGTTTACCTTTCCCTCAAAGGATGGGTAATGAGGCACTTGACAAGTAGTTTTAGAAAGTTTTAAAGGTGTTCAAGCAGTTAGATATCATCATTCCCATCTTGGAGGTAGTCACCCAAATGCCAAAATATGTTAAATGCCTAAAGGAATCATATCTAACAAGAGAAAGTGGAAGGATTATGAGACTATACCAATGAATGAAGAATGCAGTGCTGTAATTAGAAATAAGCTCCCCTCAAAACTTAAAGATCTAAATAGTATCTCTATACCTTGTGTTATTGAAAAATTAGTCATTGCTAAACCTCTCTGTGATTTAGGAGCTAATGTAAGTCTAATGCATCTATCTTTATGCAGGAAATTGAGTATAGGAGATCCTAAGCCTACCATTATTTCATTACAGCTTGCAGATAGATCTTTTATATATCCCATAGGCATACTAGAGGATGTTCTAATTAAAGTAGGACAATTTTATGTCCCTTATGATTTTATGATTCTCAAAATTGAAGAAGACTCTCATATCCCTATTATCCTATGACGTCCTTTCTTAGCTACAGCTGGAGCTATCATTAATGTTAAGAGAGGAAAAATGACACTTGAAGTTAGGGAAAAGAAGATAGAGTTCGATGTGTTCAAAATGTCACAATAATCCCCATCATTGACTTCTTATTTTTAGGTGGATGTAGTTGAGGTTTATGCTAAAGATGTTCTTCCACAAGTTCCCAAAGAGCCACTTAAAATCCAACTCATTCGTGATACCAAGGAGGTGAAAGCAACCAAGAAAGTTAAAAAGAAAAAGGGGCCTCTAGAGAAAGATACTAAAGAGTGGCAAATTAAAAGTGCTGTAAAGGATATAAATTTTAATAATTTTTCATCTCTTTTTGAGTGCCATATAAGCGAGCTCAAGTGGGGGAGGATTATTCTTTAATCAATCCTCCCTAATGATCAAATGGGAATTTAGTCGAGCTAATGACTCTAAACAAGTGCTCGATGGGATTCAACCCATTATGTTTTAATATATTTATCAAGTTTTCTTTTATCTTCTTTACTTTATGTCTCATTTTTTTTCTTTTAATACTCATTGTTTTTATTTTTTATTTTATAGGATCATCATACACAGGGAGGCAAGATAGCTGGGGTAGAGAATTATACTCAAATTGGCATGCTACTGGTGTCGTACGGTTGAAAACACAGCCATGTTCAGTTCATATTTCAGTTTCATCATGTACTATCCACACGCTTAGGAAAGTTATTCTTCTTTTTGTTATTTACTTTATCTTTTCTTTATGTCATTGAGGACACTGACTTGTCCAAGTGCGGGGGAGGGTATATATTTTTGTTCGCATTACATCATGTCTGCATGTTTGCATTTAGCACACTCACACACTAGATTTTTGCAATTTATCCTTGTGATGAGCAGAGTACATCGAATGTGATTTCAGTGTGCATGTTTCATAATCTTTCGTTAATGCTTGATTTGTAAATTTTAAGTTAGGTTGATAATTTATGGTTAAGGACTTCTAAAACTTTAATGAACTTAATGCCAACGTGCTTTTGAATAACTGAATCTGTGAGTTGATAGTTCAAAAAATGCTTGTAAGCGATACTCAAATGTTGACTCTTAATTAACCTTTGAGACTAGCATGTGCATGATAACAGTAAAAAAAATCTCTCTTCTCTAGAGCAATGCTTAATTTTTAATTTTTTATGCTCTAAAATCTACTCCAATGCTCTACTTGAGTATGAGTATCCAAAGGACTCACTTGACAGTGTCCACGCTTAGTAATACGTGAACGGCGAGGGATTACTGAAAGTGAGAAGAAAACATTAGAGAGATTAAAACGAGATGGAGCGTAAAACGCACTCGCTAGTAAAATAAAATAAAATATTGATATCCTTTATGTGATAGAATCAAAGGGTTACTTAAGGTTGCAAAAATAGTATCACTTGCTTTCCTTTTTCTTGATTATCAACTTATATGTTTTCGAAAATTCAATGGTTAAGTTCGCTCTTGACTTGGTAAAATTTATGTCTTTGACCTTAAATTATCGGTTTAATTTTGATTTATAAGTCTTATATTCACTTAAAATTTGACAGATGGACATTTTGAAGTCTATTAATATGCTAGGTTTGTTGCATTGATGAGTGTTCTTGTGAATTTAGCTTGAGGACAAGCAAAGTTTTAGTGTGGGGGAATTTGATGTGTGACATTTATGGATATAATTTTAGGGATATTTTAATTGGTTTTATTGCTATTTTGGATTATTTTTTTATTTAATTATTATTAATTTCATTTGCATTTAATAGAACTTCATTGAATTGCATCTTAAGATTAATTTTGCATATTTTAAGTTTTATTCTTTATTAATTAAGCATATTTTAAGTTATTTTCTTTATAGTTTTGTAGGATTATATCTCGGCAAGTCTTGCTGTCTACAGTGATCCAAGAAGTTTGCACACACCTTTCAGCATGGCCATGCTGTGGGCTGTGCCACCTGCACACCTACATACATGGCCATGCGATAGGCCATGCCACTGAAGGATGGCCCGCACACCCACGAACACGAGACGTGCCTACCACCGTGCACTCTTCTGGAAGAAATTGAAGACTCAATCAATGATACACACGACAATGCCATAGGCCATGCAACTGTTCAACACATTTGCGCACACAGGATGTGCAAGCTCCTATGTTGACGAGCACGCCCTGACCGCACAGCCATGCATTAAAGGATAGACAACACACCCGCGCGCACGAGTCCATGCACTCAACATGCCTCTTCAACACGATCATGATCGCTATTGTGGTCACTTATTGTAGTCCAAACGGTTTTTAGCATGGCTTGAGGCATAGAAAATTTTTCTCTTTCATTATGGAATTAGTAGATTACAAAATTAGAAGATTACATAATTGGAAGTTCTGAGGCAAGAGATAAATATAAAAGGAAGAGATGCTCAAGCCTAGGAGATGATGATTCATTCATCATTCAGAGATTTCTGAGCAAGAGAAGGCGGAGAGATTCAAGCCAGACCACATTTAACAAGAATTATTCTCATGCTTAGATTATCTTTGATTCTGATTATTTCTATCATGTGTAACTAATTCATTTAGCGTTTGGATTCGTGTAGCTAGACTACTACTCGTTTGGATTTTTATTTCAATTTAATAAGTATTAATTCAATCAATTTTGCAAGTTGTTTTATTTGTTATTGTATTTGATTTAGGCTTGATTGAATGCATGTTTGTGAATAGATTAGAGACAACAAAAGTTGCATGATTTATCAGCTCATAGACTTGTGAAACTTAGAAACCTCGATCACGAAAGTAGATGAATCCTTCGGGGATCAATAAATTGCTAAGGATGTCACATCCATACTCTAATTATAGGTACATTTGCATTCATTTACATTGCATTTACATATATGTTGATAGAATTAAGCTTGAGCTAATATTCATAGTTAGGTTAGAGTATCGAATTAAGCTATGTTTTGTACCCGATTAA
>CATIWK010128908.1:0-11474 GCA_949634005.1 Mallotus japonicus
GATGGAGGTGCTCTGATTCAAGAATGACTCCATCGCAGTGGAAGATAAGAGCTTCAAGAGAGGCTGAGACTGAAACATATAGAGATCGGTGACCTCGTGCTGAAGTAAAAATGGCCTTCCTCCTGAAATGGAGAGATTGAGGCCTAGAGAGGAAGTTGAACGAAAGCGAGGGAGGAAATGCAGGTGAAGAAGGAGAAGAGATATTGGAGTGAGAGATCAGCATAGAAGCCATGACTGTGTCTAAGCTTAAGCTAAAAGCGATAGTGAGTAGTGGTGGCCTGGTGGGTGTCAAAATGTGGCGGGTTTTGGGTTTTGTTTGTGTCTACCTTTTAGCTTTGTCCATTTTAATGACCGTTATATTAGTTTTTCTATCATTAAATCCAAATCTCAATCATTAAAAGAGAGAAAAAAAATTTAAAAGAGGAAAAAAAATTATCTTATTTTGAACTTTACTGGGGTGAGTTACATTACCATTTGAAGCAAATAAGAAACAAAAAGATGATCATAAAGACCCAACAAACTGAACACAGGCAAGATAAAGTTTCAATCCCGACCTAATTTACATGCATATAAGAAAACCTGGGGTAGAATTACAACAGTCTTGCTGCCCCAAACTCAAAATGAGCTTGTAGAATTTTCCCTCCTTTTTTGCCCTACTGGAGGGAAAAGACATCGAACCAAATGACACCTCTCTTAATTTTCTTGGTGATTATAGGCAATTATCAAATTACATTCATCCACCCACCAGAAGCAAACTATCTTTATTCAGATAATAAGGTGTTAAATATGAACAAGCATTGCGCTGCACATTAGGCATCTCAAATTCACAAATTGTTTGTATTTGTCAGAGATATCTCCTTTAACATCCACGAAATTTACATTGATGTTACAAGGTGGTGCCTCCACCATCTGACATTAGAGATGCAGCAGCAGCAGCAGCGGTAGGAACAACCCCTGTTGAAACACCTGGTTTTGACAAATGCAGAAGCCTGCCAAATATATGCAAAAACACAGCTCCCACTTATTAGAATAGAATAAGAATACATCTATGTCGCACAGAAATGGAAATGGGAAAACAGATATGGCAAAACGACATTTTTTAAAGTATAGGAAATGGAAATGTGTATATTAAAAATATAAGGGTATATAAATAAACACTAAAAATATATAAATGTGTCAATATAATTTTTTTTATATAATATAAATATTGAAAAAAATTATTTATTACTATTAGTGTAATTATAAATTATTTTGTTTAGTTAAGAAAAATATAGAATTCTTTTTCAAGTTAAATTTGCAAAAACGGTCCCGAAACATTTCAGAGGAGTTTTTTTAAGTTTTTGAAACATGGAAACATCTATTGATTGAAGTTTACATGCATTGTAGGAATACATTGTAATCAAAGTTCATAAGAGTGCAACTTTCTTGTTTATCCTTTAGATTTTAAGTTTACACTTTAAATAACAATGGCAAAGAGGACAAAATTTCAACCATTCTCATTGGGGTTATAATAATTTGAAATTGTGCATCGAAGATCATGAACTTACGGAGCAAGGTATTCACAGAAGGATGATACTGCAGCGACAACTTCAGAATAATTTTCAGGTGTTGCAGGAGCTGTTACTTCAACTAGTTGTATGCCAGGAGTTACTGGTACAGCCTCATCAGTTGCATGTAGTTTTAGCATTTTATTAACAGATGAGACCCTAACAGTTATCCGAGCACCCCTCTGGAAATGGAAAGCAAATCCCACTCTCAACAACTCATGCTCCAATTTGTAGCCAAGTGCATAAAATAACCGAAGCACATTCTTGCTTGCTTTGCTTTCCACCATAGTCCGTACCAGGACTGAGATTTGGTCCGCACCAGCACCCCTCATTGCTCCTCCAACATGCTTAACTGTCCTACAGTATAAACATCTCCATAAGCACATGCAAAGGCACATATGCAACATCAGAATCACAATAAGATTAACCCGTGCTTTACCAAGTAGGTTCAGGCTGCTCAAGGTCACACAAAAGTCGAACCTCTGAAGAAACAAGTCCTATGTAAGGAGCATAAAAACCCTTATCAGTGAAAAAAAGAGGCAGAGAAGAGGAGAACAGCCCAAAAATTAATATCGTAACCAATATGAAGCAAACATTTGCATCATACAAACAAAAGTCCACAAATGTTTTAACAGAGGCCAATAGAGGATAGTCAAGAGCCTCTGGTTTGTATAGTTTAAAACTCATCTATCACCCTACTCTCTACGCCAAAAATTTGCCTACTTACCAAGGTTCGGACCACTTTTCAGACATAATTCATGAATTCTTAAGCGTTCTCTTTGAACACCACAAAGACCCTGAAGAAGAATCTCAAGGGCCTCAACATGCTGCACGAAGAACAAACATATTAAAAAGGCAAAACAAATGGCAAAAATTCTATCAAATATTATTAGGTATTCCAATTTAAGCAGAAGAAGTGACAAGGAAACAGCAATTCACTACAATTCATGATTTGTCATTACACCGTGCTGCCATACACCTTCTCCATCAACACCATACACTAAAGCAACGAAGTCAATTTTAGCTGCAAACTAGTATACCAACTCAGGACTGAATCCAGAAAAAAATAAAGAAAATAAAGATCGTCTAACATAACTCAGAGAAAAGAACTTTAAGAGAGAAAGAAAATGATTAAGTAAATAACCTAATTTTGCAAATTGTTAAACCCCAAAAGGCTCTGGTTAAAACAAAACAAAACAAATTCAAGGGTTCAAACAACATGATCATTGACCGGTGGGCAACCCATAAGACCCAAAAAAAATAAATAAATAAATAAAAATTGCTACCAGAATTTGAAGTAGCATATAGATGTTCATATTGAAGGGAGACTGAAGTAATGCTTTGCATATTCAACATGCCTCTCTTGTATCAAGAAATCCATTCTCTGTGCTTGGATATAATTTAATTCACACGATCATCTAAACAAACTTTCAAGAACTCAAGTGCATCACTTTTCAACAGAATGGGATTATTGAAAAAAAAAAAAAATGTACCTGAGTTTCAATAATTCCCTGCACCACACACTCCATTGTAATTCACCTTCCTGTACAAAAAGAAAAACAGCAATATTAAAAACAAAACACAGAGAGAGGCAAAAAATTCATGATTAAGAGCATCAAATAAAAAAAACAAAAACAAAGCACAAAAACATTTTTTTATTTCTCAGACAAATGCCTTGACTTTATCGTAGAACAGAGTAGAATGGATAAGAGATCACACTTGTCATCCTTATGTCATAGAGAAAAGCCCAGCTCGCAATCAAAAGCAAAATCCATGGCATATTACCTGAAAAATCAGCTATCGAAGGTCACCATTTTTGGCCGTCTTCTATAGGGCTGTAATCGAGCTGAACTGAGCCAAATAGTAGGAAGATTGGGCTCAACTCGACTTATTGGAGGCAGGCTCGAGCTCGGTTATTTTGAAGGATTCATGTTCGAGCTCGAGCTCGGCTCGTGATTGTAAAGCTAGGGCTCGCTTGGATTCGGCTCGTTTCTCTTAAGCTCGAACTCGTTTGTTTGAAAGCTTGCTTGTTTAAAGCTCGTTTAAGAGCTTGTTCAAGAGCTCGTTTAAAAGCTTGTTCAAGAGCTCGTTTAGGACTCGAGTTTGAGCTTGTTGAGCTTGGTACCAAGCTCAAAAATTGTGAAAAATAACAGCATTTTAACATTAAAAGTAACATCTTATATAACCCTACAACAACCCATCTAAACTACCTATAAAGTACAAAAACAACAACATAGAAATTCAAAATTACAATCCATAATAAAAAATTTAACTTCTACATTTAAAAGGATAAAACAAATAAATAGCAACTTCAACACCTTGCAACAATCTAATCCAGCAAAAATAACAACAATTAACAAAAAAAAAAAATCAGCAATCTGAGTATCAAAACCAAAATGCATAATGCAGATTTACTCAAGAAGATAACAAGAAAGACAAAGAACACTGAAAGTTAACCTAAACTATTTTATTCAAACTCTACAATTCTGCATCTAAAATTCATATTCATACCAACCTATACCCAACAATATATGTAAATTCAGAAAAAGTAGAGGAATAAATTTTAGAGAATGATAGATTACCCTCCAGCAGAAGAAAGGCCAAGAGCAAGAAGATCCTCCAAAGTTGTGGGCAGCACGGATGTCAGAATTGAGGCAGATAAACCAGCAGCTCCTAGTCCACCAAAAGCTCCCAAGTTCTAAGAACAAAATAAATATTGCATCTTAGGAACACTGATCAAACTACATCAGGTGAGGTGCATCAAACTACATCAGGTGGTTGTAAATGATTCAAATAATCAACAATGTTTCAATTTAAAACATATGGAGATATTTCTAATTACACTACCAAGTAAGTTTAACCATAACAATATCACTTGGAAAACAGCTATAATTTTCTTTATCAAGGTTGACGACTATAGAGTAATTGTTCCACAGTAAACAATTCCTTTAAGCAGTTAGTTTTGATCAATAATAAATTTAGTGCTGCATGTTTGAAAGGTGTGGTGCATATCAGTACATCCAAAGGTACATAACAATTATCATCCCACAACCATGAGTGAGCTGCAAACATTAAGTTTCATCAGCAAAAAGAACCCAAAATTAAGAAATATGATATGAATGCCCTGAAATTCTCAAAGCCCTGCACTGTCAATAAAAATGAAACATGATGTAAAGCTTAGCTAATGGATGATTCCCACAGGTGAGGTGCATCAAACTACAAATTAGAAAACAGTCCCGGCAAATAAACTTGACAATATCTTCTGCAGCCATAGTGTATTCAAGAGACAATGGTGGGCATATTCAGCATTGAGGAATTTAAAACATGAATTTGAGGTACCCTGATTTAACAGTGATTAAGCATTAATCTTCTTTAATCTTGTTATTTGAGGTTGGAAATTTTTTAGCAATATAGTATATATCTAAGTTCTTTCATTTTGGTTTGATAGACTTATATTGGCAGATGTGGAGACAACAAAAAGACCATCATTTTAATTACAAAATCAAACAGAAAGTGTGAAGAAATTGAATGATACCTGAAGATCTTGGAGGTGCTGAAACTCTCAAACAACGAGAGATGAAGAGATGAGAAGATGAGAAAATTGAGAGCTTCCAGAACTATGCTTCGCCTGTCGCAGCTTGGAGGATACGAGAAGACGAGAGATGAGAAGAGGAGTGCAGTGCTGAATCTCGCATGCAAAGAGGCTAGGGGTGCAGCTATGGTGAGGATGACAGTGGTGAGGGATGTGAATGAAGAAGGCTAGGGGGAGCGAGCGGCGAAGGTTGGCAGCTAGGGCTAGGGGGAGAGAGCGGCGGCGGCAGAGGGAGAGGGTGTGAGATTTCAAGAAATTAGGTTGTGATTGTAGGTTTGATGGAAAGTTAATTGTGTTTTTAGGTTTTTACATGAAAAAAATTCAAAACTACGTAGTTTTGACTAGGTATTTTTGATGTTATAGTTTTTTTTTTTTATTGGTCAGATTTGATGTTATAATTAAATTACTTTAGATTATATTATTATAAATTATTAATTAGTCAAATATGATATTTATTTAAAATTTAAATTTAATTATTTAATATTAATATTGATGTTATTTTAATTTACAAATATTAACAAATATAATTTTGACAAAAAAAAAATTACAAATATAATTATACAATTTATATTGTGATTAGATAATTGGAAACTGTGTGATTGTATAGTTAGATATTTAATTATTTTATAATTTTAAAACGTGGTTTATATTGTGATTATATAAATATAATATACATTTTAATTATATCTATCTAATAATAATATAAATTTAAAATATATTTAATATTAATACCAATATTAGGTTTGAAGGATATTTGTGTTTTTAGGTTTTGACATAAAAGGATTCAAAAGTACGTAGTTTTAATATGAAACTACGTAGTTTTGAGGTTATAGTTAAATTACTTTAGATTATAATATTATATTTATTTAATTAGTCAAATATGATATTTTATTTAATTAATTGTTAAAATTTAATTATTTAATATTAATATTGATGTTAATTTAATATATAAATATTTACAAATATAATTATATAATTTATATTGTAATTAGATAATTAGAAACTACATAATTGTGTAGTTAGATATTTAATTATTTTATAACTTTAAACATGCGTAGTTTATGTTGTGATTATATAAATATAATATACATTTCAATTATATATATCTAATAATAATATAAATCTAAAATATACTTAATATTAATACTAATATTAGGTTTGAAGTGTATTTGTGTTTTTAGATTTTGACATCAGAAGATTCAAGACTACGTGGTGTTGATATCAAACTACGTAGTTTTGACTTTTGAGGTTATAGTTAAATTACCTTTAGATTATATTATTATACATTTATTTAATTACTATCACTATCAATTTGAAATTTGTAATATGAATACCACCTAATTTTGTATTTATCTAAGATATTTATTATTTATTGGTTATATATTATGTTATTTTATTTAGATTTAAACGCAAAACTATATACAGTTTAGAAGTTACATTACGTTATATGATTTTATAATTAGATATTTAATTATTTTAGTCTTTAAAATACATAGTTCATATTGTAATTAGGAAATTATAATTTACAATTTGAATTATATCTATCCAATAATAATATAAATTAAAATTTAAATATATATCATGAACAGTATTATTGATATAATTTCGCCGCTTTAAATAATACATACTTAATATTATATTATATTCAGTAACAATTTAAATTATATTTCGCCAATATTAATACTAATACTAATTCATAACTACATAATTTTTATTTCACTTAATTATTTTTTCACTACATATTTTAATTAGTATTGTATAATTTTAACTTATTAATTAAAATTATCCTTAATACTAATTGCAATCTACATTAAAAAAAATAATGTAATTTTTATCATAAATGCATAATCTTGTTATATCTAATATTTTTATATTAGTTAATACTAATTTAATTAGTATTATCTTTACTTAATAATAAATTAACATTATAGAATATTTACTTAATAAATTACATTATCTTTATTCAATGTTAATATTTAAATTAAATTATACTTATTTAGTACTACCACATAATGTTAATATTTAAATTAACAAGCTAATAAACAAACTTTTAATGAGCCTGCTCACGAACTCGTTCACAAGCCTATTTAACGAGCATGTTCGTGAACTTGCTTCACGAGCCCACTCACGAACCTCTTAACGAGACTATTTGCGAGCTTGAACGAGCCGAGCTTTGAGATGTTTGGGCTTGGCTCGTTTATTTTACAAGCCTCAGAACTTTGTTTGAACTCGGCTCGTTTACATTAATGAACGAGCTCGAACAAGCTTTTATCGAGCTGAGTTCTGAGCGGTTCTCGAGCTGCTCTGTTTGTTTACAGTCCTAGTCTTTTGGCATCGGTTTGGTGCTACGTGCAGTAGTTTTCTATGAGGGTTTGGGCTTTTTGTTTAACAAAATTAGGGTTGGGCCTGAGAATAATAATGCTTGCATTAAACCCAACCCAAAATGGAAAATTAAGAATTTATTTTCCCCTTTTTAAGGGATTTTTACATAATGTAAAAAAAAACACCTTCTATACCCATGAGGGAGTAATTAAGTAGTAACTCTTCTCTAACAATATGCATGGATTGAGAGAAATATAAAGGAATAGGAGGGAAATTAGATATTGTGTTATTTGACTATTAAAAATTAATGGAGGGGAAGGGAATTGAAAGAGAATTACTCCTCCTCATTCCCCTTGTATAAGGTGAAATTGATTACACCCCAAAGTGGCATGTAAAATATTTCAACTTCAAAATACATTGTAATTTGAAGTCTTATTTCCTTTTTAAATATTTCTCCTTCTTTCCTTTATTAATTAATTTTAAGTTACCAAACATAATAAAATCTATAGTTTTTATTCGCTTCCCTTCCTCTCTATTCCCTTCCCTTTAAAAAACCTTATTTTCCTTCCCTTTATAGTTGTCATGCATAGTGTAAGGGTATCTTAAAGTGTAGGATTCAATTTATATCGTCATCAATTTAAAAGAGAAGAAATGCCCTTGTTGTGTAGTCCATCGATGCTAAGGTCATATGACCTTCTAATTTACTAAAAAAAAAAACTTCCATTTTCCAAAATACCCCTTTTTTTATTACTTTTTTACCCCTTTTTGTTTTGTTCTTTTCCTTTGTGCCCACCACTCCTCCTCCACCATCTTCAAATCTCTACTTCATATCCTCAAGAGATCTTCCAACTCAACTCTTTATGACTGCCTCCATCTTCGCCTCTGCTTATGCCTCCTCCTCCACCTCCACCTTCGCCTCTACCTCCTCCTCCACCTCCACCTTTATCATCCTTAAGGTTTAGTATTTTTTAAATGATACTGGGAGTTGGAATCTCAACCTTCTTTCATCTCGGTTTGCTGGTTTAAGGTTATGTTCACCCACTTCATGTTATTGTGGAGACTTAGTTTGGGCTATGAGACATGAGGTTGGTCGAAGAATTAATGAAAATATTCATAAATTAAGGGTTTGTTGCACCATTGGTACCATAATTTTTCCCCATGTTTCAAAACGGTACCATATTTTTAATTTTTTTCTTTTCAGTTACTAAAGTTCTATTTTTGTTTCTAGTTAAAGTATCTTGAATATATCTGGTAAAATTTAGCATACATGGTAGCCAGAATAAACATATTTTTAGTATATTCGCCATGTAAGCATCCCATGAAATAGGCTAATCATATTGTTGGCCCCATTGAACAAAATTTGCTTGTGGGCCCCATAAAATAAAATTTAGCAAATTTTATTTTATGGAGCCCACAAGATTATTAGACTGCTTAATGAGATGCTTATGTGGTGAATATACTAAAAATATACTTATTCCGACTGCCACGTATGCTAAATTTGATCAGATATGTTTGAGGTACTTTAACTTGAAACAAAAATAGCATTTCCGTACCAGGACTAAGATTTGATCCACAATAGCACCCCTCATTGCTCTTTCAACATGCTTAACAGTCTTACAGTATAAACATCTCCATAAGCACATGCAAAGGCACATATGCAGTATTAGAATCATAATAAGATTAACCCATGCTTTACCAAGTAGGTTCATGCTGCTCAAGGTCATATACAAGTCGAACCTCTGAAGAAACAAGTCTTATATAAGGAGCATAAAAACCTTATTATCAGTGAAAAAAGGGGGTGGAGAAGAGGAGAACAACCTAAAAATTAATATCATAACCAATATGAAACAAACATTTGCATCATACAAACAAAAGTCCACAAATATTTTAACAAAGGCCAAAAGAGGATAGCCAAGAGCCCCTGGTTTGTATAGTTTAAAACTCATTTGTCACCCTACTCTCTACGCTAAAAATTTGCCTACTCACTAAGGTTCAGACCACTTTTCAGACATAATTCATCATTCCTTAAGCGTTCTCTATGAACACCACAAAGACCTTGAAGAAGAATCTCAAGGGCCTCAACATGCTGCATGAAGAACAAACATATTAAAAAGGCAAAACAAATGGAAAAAATTCTTTCAAATATTATTGGGTATTCCAATTAAAGCAGAAGAAGTGTCACACCCCGTCTCACGTGGCCCGAGGTGGACGGTGAGTATCTCATCTCATCTTACATAGCCCGAGATGAACATTAAAGCTTACTCTTCCACATTCTTCAAATCATCTATAAAATTAAATAAACTTAATACTTATCATTTTGTTGAAGTATGAGTATTTATATAGACATAAGTCAAGTTCACATTGCAATAATAGTAAAGATTAATTTAAAAATAATTTAATATACAATCTATTATAACATGTCCATAAAAAGTTCTAAACTTAAAATATACAACATTATGGCCACCCAAAATGAGAGCAACACCAGAGCAAAGTTATTAGGCCGACCTTAATAATCTATCTATAGAATATCCTTGGATCAAAGGTCCACTATCAAGCCCTGCTATCTGAAAGGTTTATAAAACAAAATAAAATGAGTACAAAAATACTCAGTGAATAGACATTACAAGCAGAAAATAATCTAGTTAAATTACAATAACTTCTCAAATAAAATATTAGAGCATTGAAAATCAAAATATCATTCACTTAAAATATTAAATCAATACTTGTTTTCAAACTTGTGCAAACTCAGCAAAGTCAAACATATACTTTTACAATATCAATATAAACTTTCATGTGTATTAACCAACCCTATAGCAAACATCACAACCCGGCCATAACGTATAGGCCATCACAACTCATTCTTTAGGCACACTTGAAGGCTAACCCTTTGACTACATTAGCACGGAACGACCCTTCTCCCTTCACCGTCCTACAATAAAGTGCCCTGTTGTCTATTGCGCAATAACAAACAACACAATCTTAAATGTGCATATATCACCTCAGAACATTCACACAACTCATGTAGAGTGGTAATATACAAAAACCAAATACCATTTTCGTCAAATAATCAGTCAAAATAATGCTACTACATTTGTAATTCAATAAGCATTTTAAATAAAACCATCTCTCATCATAATTCAAAGAAGAGATAAACCATGTAAACCATAAACTTTATTTAAATCACCAAGTAAATAAAATGACTTCAAATCAGGTTACAAAATAAAGCATATATTAGTAATACACTTAACTTACACACTTGAAACCATTATCGTTTCAAAGCTTAAATACTTCAAGTAATTCAAGTAGTAACCAAACTAAATTGAAACATTTATTACACATCATTTTAGATTCACAAAACATTATTAAAAACTCATTTTTTTTTGTTATAAAAAGAGTTTAAGGGCTTGAACATCTACTCACCAAAACAGCCTACAAACACACACAATTAAATTCATCGAATTGCTTAGTTTGCACCTCCACTTTCCTTGCCTTTTCTAGCACCTAAAGCATGAAATTTATTTATAAATCATCAACATAATAATCCCATATACTGATCTAATCATCCATTCCTTAACTATATGTAAAATATGAAAATTAATTTAATTCTACAAATCAACTCCATTTATTCTAAAAAGGCTGTTTTCAGGTCTAAATTAGAAAAATTTCTCTGACTTGTAGAAAAGGAATTTTAAATAGACTCAGATCTATATATCTAATATCTTCATTAAAAATTTCACTTCCATTCTGAAAGAGCCCTGGGGGGGGGGGGAGGATTGAATAGGGCTATTGAATAAAAATCGGAATTGAAAGAATGTTGAGAAGGAAGAATGATGAACACAAGAATTTAAGGAGTTCGGATTCTCAACAATCCCACGTCTCCACCTAACTTATCCCCAAGTTAGGATTTTCAATCTCACCCAATCTTACTCACAAGATAGAGATTACACAAGAGTTTTATGGCTCACTCTTACAACCTTACAACATGAGTTTTCAAGGCTCACTCAAAAAACCAA
>CATIWK010128983.1:0-12643 GCA_949634005.1 Mallotus japonicus
ATATGTGAAGATATCTGCTCTATTGTGTCAAACTTTAGCTGCTGTTCTTTTTCATATGTTCGTAGATCAGGGAACAAGTCTGCACATTTCTTAGCTCAGCATGCACTACAAGGTAAAATTAATTTTGTTAACCTTGGTGCAATGCCTGACGCAATTGAGGCTTGTATTTTAGAGGACCTGGTTCCTCTTTCTTAATTTAATCCATATATTTGAATTCAAAAAAAAAAAATCTTTATTAATATTTGTCCTGCTTATTGTTGGAATGTTTTAGAATTAACAGAGATTAATGCTCCTAAATTTATTTCCTAATGATATTATATTTTATTTGACAAATGCGCCAAAAAATTGCTTATATCATATTATTAAACGAAATTAAGGTTGAATCAGAATTTCCAAAGAGCAGAATTCAAGCTCGGATCTACGAATATGGCCTTATGATTTGTGAATTTTGACCCTTATTTAAATTCAGTCAAATAAATTTAATTCGTTTATGCGCGTCATTTTCAACTACACGCGCGTGACTCTGAATGGCTTCAGCTTCAACTTCAGGCCCAGAGTAGTGGAGTGGCCGCTAGAAGGTTCTGGCAACATTGCCAAGTGCTAACTGCATTTTTTCATCAAGGAACACCAGAAAATAAATAAAATTGATGTCACCACATAAAATTTGGAAATTCCTTCAATTTTTTTTTTTTTTTTGCCAGTTTTCACAGGACTGCATTTACGGGTTGAATATATTGTTTGTCAGTTCTTTCGGAAACATTGCATTGATTGGTGTGCAATGCCATCAAGCTGCTGCTCATTAAGCTAATTCAAGTTACAAATTACATACAAAATTATGAGAGACAACTTTATACAAATTCCCATCAACAGCAAACAATGTGTTGGCAGCAGAAAGGTAATTCAAATATTGATGCGGTTCCTTAGGTTGCGCTAAAAATTAGAATTCTCAATTGGCAAGGACAAAAGACATGTACAACAACAGTTCTGCAATGAGAAAACAAAGACGAGGCCCAGAATCTCAGAATCTCGAATCAAGCAAACATAACAGAGAAGTCCGGTCAAACAAATAACTGACTTGCATGAAAGCAACACAAACATGCACTCCAGACCTAATTTAAGTTAACAAATGCCACACATTGATATGCATTGGACATTGCTAATGCTCCATCAATTGCCAAGACTCTACTGTGGGTTGGGGTGGGGGGGATTCAAAATTCACAATTAAGAATGTGCATATCATAGATTCCTTAGCATGTATTACTCTTTCTAACAAAATTTGATGGAGTCTCTGCCTTAAAAATTATTTTAATTTCGAAAGCTATGAATTATGTAAACCAAAGATGATGAAATTAGAAAAGCGCACCTGAGACTATCTATATAGTGCTTATCCCTGCCACTTGTCAAATGTCAAAAGAATGCCGTATTATGTGTACAAAAGAAGACTTCACTAGTGCATCAACTTTACTCAAGTAAGTAAAGGCAATTCTGCAAGACCAGTTGAAGGTGTGGGGGGTTTAATCAATGGTCTCAAAGAATCCATGATAGTGGCAAATGAAGGGCGCTTCCAAGGCTCACTGCAACAAAACCACCCATATTAAAATAAAAGGTATCAAGTCAAAGCAAGTCCAAGTAACTCACAAAGTTGTTGTACAAATGAAAAACTTTACACTCACGTGGCAAAACAAGCCTCAATTATGCTAGCAACTTGAGGATTTAAATCTCGTGGAATTTCAAGCCTCTTGCCCTTGAATCCAACAGCAGCTACAACCTATAAGTGTGAAAAATAAGCATATTAGAATAGATAATTGGTATTAATCTAAGATGAAAAGAGAAAACTATATCATATGGACATGCAAACACATAATGACAGCCACAAGTATCAAATAGGGTCACATTGAACACCAATTTTTTTTTTTTAAATCCCTTTCCCATGAATTTAAAAACGCAACAACCTAAACAAAAGCACCAAACACAGCAGAGTGAGCTGAGCTCTTGTATTAACTGAAACAGCTCAGTGCACATCCAGGTTCTCACCTTGCAACCATGAACATGAGCATCAAAGTGGCAGTATCAGTCCTAATTTAGCCCACTGCTATCAGTGGCTAAATAGTAGATATTAGAACCACTTATGAGAACTAAAAACTACAATTAAACCTGAGAAATGAGCCAATGCAACTTTTTTCTTTTTATTTTTATTTTTGATGGCATATATAAGGTGTAACACTAACAGATAACGTCAGATAGCAATTGTCTGTGGATCTTGTAAATTCAAGTCCATTCAACTGGTAACAGTTTTTTAAGGTCCCAACCCTCTTACTATTAGGACAGAGCTATAGTGATGCAAAAATTTTCTGAATATCAGTTTCTATAGATAACAGTCCCATTTGAATGAGCTAAGTTGCTAACAGAGAAAATCTGATTCCATTTTTCTTTTGTAATTCAAATAGAACAATGCAACTTCAGATAACAGACCTGTGCAGGATTTAAGTTGCCCCAGGGTTGTTGCAGTGTTGCTAGCTCCCATAATATTACACCAAAACTGTATACATCTGACTTTTCATTTGATGGTTCATCACGGAGAACTTCTGGTGCCATCCACTCAGGCTAATTAATTGGAACAGACATAGTTAAGCTTATATTGCAAAAGGAAAGTTCTATCACCTCAAAACAAAAATCATTGAGGTGGTAGTTAATTTAATAGCACTTACAGTCCCTGCTGCTGATTTTGACGAAAGGAAAGTATTAGCTTTCAGACGAGAGAGACCGAAATCACAAACCTGGATAGAGCACGAAACGTTAGAAAAGAACAAAGACCAACTGGGGAAAAAACCAACTAACAATATAAAATAAAAATTGGATGAAAAATAGGCAGAAATATTCCCAATGAATACTTTTGTTGACTTCATAGTTAACTTATTTGGAGAATTGCAATAGACAAGAGGGAGTGAATGTTTCAGAAAAAATAGATGCATAATTACTAATTCAATATTATATAAACTACCAGTATAGGTATAAGCATTCGTATACATAATCTAAGAGATATTAAGGTTCACAAAGTAAGGTTGTTGGCTATTCAAGTATGAGCAGCGCAAATTTTATGGATACCCCACCCATTACAATTCTTAGCCATAAATACAAGGTTGCACAATGTTAAACTTCCGATTGTGATGCAAATAAAACATGTTGACAGATGCACTCAGTAGAGTAAAAAGTCTTCTATAATTTGCAAATTCATAACACATATATCCATCTATCTTTCAAAAAACAAAATGATATCTGTTCTACACAACACCACCAGATACGTTTGACCAACAATAGTGGAGATATTACTTCTCTGTCTCTTCACACAAGTCTGTAACTTCACCTTGCAGTGAAGGAAATCAATAGTCAAATTAAAGTTAACCAATCAACTGATAGCAAGTACATAGGAAATGGATATGGCCATATGGCATGTCACAAGGCAACCAATTAGACTGAACAAGCTGGCCAACATTTTCCAAAGGCACAAAGCTTACTCAAGAAAAGACCCAATCATGATAATTAGACAAGAAAAACAATGGTATTCGCTAGCAGCCAATTAGATTTGGCTTTTTTCTGCCATAAACGGCTCCAAATTAGCAGCCTATAAAGACTTTATGTCCGACAAATGAAATTTACAATTATGATAGAAAATACTGTAACATGGCTTCCCTAGTTCACTTGTTGACAAGCAAGAAATTACTAACCTATTTGGCATATACAAGTAATAAACGTGTCCTACCTTCACTGTATATTTTTTGTCAACCAAAAGATTAGGAGACTTTAAATCTCTATGAACAATGGGAGGATTGCGTTTGTGAAGATAATTCATGCCCTTCGCCTGTAAAAAACAACAGCAACTCAATTAGCCCTGAACATAGGCAATCATTGTATCTCATAACAAGCTGAAAATGAAAGAAAAGAGAAAAGTTATTCTGATAGAATGGAGAAATTTTCAAACACATACCACATCATAAGCCATACTCAACCGGCGCCGTTCATCCAATACTTCTCTTGCACCAGACTTATGCAAGAGCCTATACAAACTACCTCTGCAGTGAAAAAACAAGAAGTTAATTTCTCAATAGTTGTCAAATCAAGGTTCAAATTGAGAATCAAAATCCTTATTTTGTGAAATTGGAAGGAATTGAATATAATCTTCCAACACAATCCACATTACAAGAAAATTAGAGGTAGGGAAGGATCATTTCTTAGGGAACAATGAAAGAACCTTGATAAATATTCTGTCACTATAGATAAGTTTGGTGGCTGAGTAACAGCACCCATAAAAAGAACTATATTTGGATGACGCAGGCGTTTCATTATTGCCACCTAACAAACAAAGGGAATCAAACAAATTAAATCACAGTGAAGATGAGCAATTACTTCTAGTTTTCTTGAGCTGAGGACATGTTTCGCTGAAAATTATAGCCAACACATACCTCCCTTAAAAATTCCTTGAAGCGTTCAGCATGAAAATCTTGCTCCATGAGAATTTTCACAGCAACATCCTGTAATTAACCCAAATCTTTTTTTTTGTTAAAAACATATGTAGGAGGGAGGTGAAGGAAAAAAAAAACATAACCATCCATCACTTAAGTACAGATATGATTAAATTCTGAAATTTATTACTGGCAATTAAATGCATAAAATAAATTAGCTGAGAACATATTTCAAGAAAACTGATTTAAGGGGAAAAACAGAAGCACACATTGATCTCCAAGACAAAACAAAAGAGAAGCATGTTTATACAATGGCATATAATTGTGGAACTAGGAAAAAAAAAGAACATAGATAAAGAATGAGTCCTGCAACAAAATAGATCAATATACAACAAAAATTGGTACCTTTAGAAAAAAATAAAAAACACAGAAAATATCATAAATTACATGTAGCAGTGTGCAATTTTCAGCTTAAACCATTACAATCTGCAGTAAACAGTATCAACTGAATGACACACGTAGCACTAGCATATGTGGTGCACACAAGCTAAGGTTAATGTTAACATAATACATATTTCCATCCAGATACAACCTAAATATTCTATGGGACATAAGTTTCATCAAAATTGAAAACACTTGGTATTCTGATTTTGTACAGTTGGGATTCTCATACAAAAGCTTATGTTCAGTTCATATGCCATTTAACGCCAAGGAGGTTAACTTTTCCTAGAAGTCTCTCTTTGAGATGTGAATAAATGATCAGAGAAAAATTTTAATGATAAACTCAGTTCAAGATTTAAAAGTTAGACATCAGAGATTAAGAATGCCTAAACATTGTTAAATGATTTATGCATCGGCACAGATGTATAAATATATTTGAATAGCTTACCGAGCCATGCCAATCAGCACGGTGAACAGTTCCAAAAGAACCTGAAAATAGACAATTCAAATGTCAGTACACGGTCACAGCCTTCTGCAAGATTATTAGGGTCAAATGTATTACAGCATAAGAGTAACATGGTCCCTCTGTCTGCTATAATGGTCATGTTCTCACCCCAAGATGTGGTACAAACAGGAGAGATGAAATACCTGCTCCAATTCTCTCTTTCAAAACAAGATCACTCCATGGAATATCCAAATCCTCCACATCAAGAGAAATATCTTTACTTAGTCTATTAGAAACCAATTGAGAATCTTCAGAAAACCTTGATTTTGTAGTAGTATCCCCTCTCTGATCAGACACTGATAGCAGTGGTTGCACATCTCTATGCCCAACAGTTGGAATATGCTTTAAAGGGAGGAGATCTTTCACCATATTTATTGATTGTTTAACATTATGAGAAGGATTATTTGATTTAATAATGTGACTATTTCTATCTTGGGCATTTGTCCGAGCAATTTTCATGGGCAGAGGCAACTGAGAAATTTCACTGGTGTTGCTTGGGATTTGCCCAAGTGCAGAAGCTTCTTCGTCATGAACAGTACCTGCAGTAATGCAGTCAACGACATGAGAGGAAGACCAGATGTAGATTAGAACACAAATCTAATAAGCCAGACAGTTATCACCAGAAAGGAACCAAATAGTAATTAAGTGAAACCAAAAAGAGACCCTGTAACTATAAAAGTACATTTCTCAGCTCAAAATCTACCTCTATAAACTTGAACATAACACCAAAATAATCAAGTGAAGCATTACTGTTTTTTACCATTGAGCATATTTATCTTCACACAGACAGAATAAAAACTTAAAAATTAGAAGATTCTAGTTTTACCAAGGAATTCAATATTTAGATTTGTATATAAGCAGCAAAGGCAGAAACTTGGAAAAGCCTAGCAGATTGTCAAGGTTTGCTAGCATTTTTCCTGGTAGAATGAATTACAAAAATCCCATATCAGATATCACAAAGAGACCCTAAAGCAAAAGAGATTAAAGAAAAAGGATAACAATGCATCATCAACACTCTCCAATTTTTTTCCTTTTGGTTGAGACAGGGAAGAGGGACAGACAATAACTAATAGCAAACAAACGGAATAACTGGATGCAGATAATATTCCAAATATTACTCCAAGTTCCACCATGGGACATGCTAACATTATAAGAATCCGGAAGAGTCCCTCAAGTGCAAAACAAATTATCAATATCACATCTTAAGGAACAAGATCAACCTCCAATGTTCACTTATGATGCTTGTAAACAAGACTTCAACCCAACCAGCTAAACATTAAATGTAAGTGCACTAGAGACAAATTTACTAGAAGTTTAAAACAAACATCACTTGTTATATTTATGCACAATTCCAAAGTAGATGTATTGATAATTCTCCAGCAGCATCAACAGTAGCTTAAGTTATTGAACTATGCATTCATTCATAGCATATTGCCCCCAGATTTCTGACTAAAATATTTTGGGATATCTCAAAAATTAGATGATGACTAATCAATTGATCCTCGAGGGAAAAGATATGGATGTTATCTCTTGATATAACATATCATTTACAAGATTCTGAGTACAGAATTTTTGAAGAAATAAAATAATCACCTTGTGGCTTGTGAAATAATTCGAAGTTTGCCACAAAAGGCAAATAATATAAGCAATTGCTGATATGAATGGCATCCTCAACAGTATTAAGATAAGCATATCAGGAAAGAGACAATGCATCTCAAAGAAAATATAATAGTATCAAAGACAAATCACCAGAAATATGGATTAGCATACATCTAGGCTACTGCTTTTGTTATCATTACCTGCTGAAGCATTGTCAAATACAAGATTAAGCAATTGACAATCTGAGAAGTACTCTTTGGCCAAAGACCTGAAATCAATGGTAGGTTCAGCCGATTTCATTCGGGGAAAGCGCAATGGTGAAGAAATTGCAATGGACGAAGGACCATTGAGCAAGGAATCAGGTTCACATAGACAACCTGGCTTCCCTATCAAGTCAACTAGATATTCCCTGAATGAAGAAAATATTACAAAGTATGAGATGTTGATTGGATATTACTGCTGTAAGAATTAAACATTAAGTCAAGACTAAAAACAAATAGTTTGAAAATATTCATGACAAACTAAAATATATCCACTCTAGAAGAGCAGTTCAACATATGAGAAGAGAAGCCACATGGGTGTCAAGTATCTTCCTGAGCCAAGTATGTATCAGTCTAGAAACCTCTCTCAGCTTTCACAAGGTATGAAACAAAATCAAGTTTTTAATTGCAATGTCTTTACTTAGCAGACATATTAATATTGAATTTCTCCAATCTTCTTAGATTGTAGCTTGATAAAAGTTGCAATCACAAGCTCCAACATAATGCTCCACAACTCGAAGATGCAAGAAATATAAATTCAAGGCATGTTATAAGCATCATTAAATCCCAAATATAACTTGATCAGTTGATAAGCAATATTCCACATGGTTAAGTCTGGGAAAGGTACAAACCATCAAGAAAAAAAGGAATAAAAATCTGCAACATTTAGAGGATGTCTGACTGATCCCAAGTATAAATGACTAAGCTTCACAACAGATATAAAGGATCCTCTGTCAGGTTGTTTGTTATATTACTTATATGCATCATCAAGAACACACCATGACAACAACAAGAGTACCTGTCAAGCCCAAACCGAACAAGACATGAGGAAGCATCATCTCTTTTACAATGTTTACAGCCTCTTGCAATTCGACATGGCAAGTCAATTGTGTCAGCAAGCATCTACACAGGTTACACACAACATAAATAAGCATCAATCACTTTCTGCTTCCAAAAAAAAAAAAAAAAAGCCATCAGCTACCCAAAATGGAAAGCCAAGAACGCGTACAGAAAGATTTGGTTATTCTGAAGACGAATTCAAAATATCATAACCCAATTAAGAGTTGCAAATGAAATTTGCTACAAAAGGCTACTATTCAGACCTTACCTTGAACAGTAAAGCTCGATGTCTGCATAGACCAACATATAGGCTGCCTATTGGAACCACAGTAGATCCCAAGCGATATTTTAACTCATTACTGCATTCTCTCCAGGTGTTAATGAAATCATCTTCTCCTATGGTGGCTGAACCCCTAATAAATTGCAAAGGAGCTTGATTAGCAACATGTTATAAGGACGAATGAGTGTTAAATTTTTGCTTAAACAATGAATAGAACCCACCCCATGTGACTGCAGACAAGCTTTGCCAGCTGATCAACCACCTCTTTTGTTGTTATGCAGCTGCAAGAAATGCCATGGACCCTATTTTGAAGTTCCTTTAAGCTCAGATCACTGCGTCGGTCAATTAAAACCACTTCTAATGAAGAGTCAGCACCAGGATCAACAGACTTTAATGACTCAATGGATGGAATACGACCATTCTCTTGAAAATCAGTGCACACAGTCCATACATATGGATCCATTCCATGAATTTGGTAAAAACCATCAGGAATTTTATCAAAGTATGATAAGCAACCACTCACCTGATGCACAACAAAATTAATAAGGGCCACTAGCAGCCACAAAAACCAATAAGCGAAGAGGAAAACATTGTTTAGTATATAAATATATACCTTGTCAAATGTAGAAAAGGAAGGAATCAAAATAATTAAACCAAGACTTAGAAACCTAAGGTTTCCACATACTCAGCCCATCTGAGTGACTCTATTCATTCATAAGGTTTTAATAGACTAACATAAATTGCTACATTTCAACTCTACTAAGCTAACCCATCACGTACTGAAGGGCATTATTCAAAGCAAGACCACACATTAACCACTAAATGGATCTTCTAGGTGGGTGCACCTTTGTATAGAAGACATAAAATGTGTATTTCTATCAACAAACCAAAATAATTTGACAAATAAAATCTGAGGAATGCAAAACAATTAGGAAAAAAAAATCCAAACTACGAGATAAAGTAAAACTAGACACCTCTATCAAACCCATCCATAGCATAAGAGCCATTAGCAGTATGATTACGATGTGATGGTGGAACTACAATTTCCCCTCCACATGTTGGCGACAACTAATAAGTAGAAAATAAGAGCTGTAATGATAATAACCCTGATACTAATTACCAGAGTTTTGCCAACAACAAGCACAGTACAACAGAAGAGCAGATTGCCGAGTCTATTTGAGTAATAATTTCCACCTCTCTGGCTTGGATCCAAAATGAAAGGAAGGCCCACTTCTGTCCACAAAAAGTCAAACAACTTTCTTCTCTTAAGATTTTCAGGAGAAACTTGTCAGAAGACTTGAGTCAACAAAGATCTTACGCCTCTTTCAAGCACATAATGCGACATTAGTAAAGATTTAGATGAACATCCAATCAAAGAACATGGTTTTGCAGAGACACCACACTTGGCATCAACTAGTACCTTGGTTAGGACCAACTACAAGAATTGGGTTCAGGACCAAACAATATCTCCGTCCATTCAGAGAATTCAATCATTTGCTTTCAATGTTTTTTATTCTCAACGTGCCTTTAGCAAGTTCTAATCTCTATCGTCTTTGAAAATACCCTCATTCCTATCTCGACTAACAAAAAAAAATTCAAATGCTCCTCTCCCTTTACTACGAGCAAATGCTATTATGCTAATGACAGGCAGCATAAAGATAACACGTACAAAAAGTTAATGTGGCAACAATTAGGATAGTAAGACTGTATATAGCAGATAAATAAAAAACAAATGCATTCGCATGGAAGACACAGATTGAAGAAAAGTTGAGAGAAGGGAAATAAATACAATTTAAATTCATTCAACATATACAAGCGAATGAATCAGTATAAAATGTTTAGAATATTGAAGTTGCAAGCCAAAAAAAAAAAAGATTTAATCGAAGCCCTATAACTTTCTAGGATGCAGCCCTAAATCATATGCACTGGATCCATGTCCTGTCCCTACATAATTCGGAATCAAAGCTTAATCGACTTAAATTCCAGGATCCAACTCATAAAACCAGCACAATAAAATGATAATGGAGCATTTAGATTACATTCCAAGTATACCAAATACAGTAAATCATCCAGTAGAAACTAATTCTTAAGCTTAACACAAGTAAAAATTATAATATTTCAATGGTCTCCAATCTTATAAAGTCATAAACCTAAATCACACATAAAACAAACATGCAAAAACAAAAAGCACAGGATACATATGAACAGAGATCAAGCACAAGAAATCATACCCAAAATCGATGAGACAAAGCCTCAGGAGAATTAGAACTAGCAGACCGCAATAGAGATTCATCAGGAACCGGATCCAAAAAATTGGGATCATCAGCACAAGTAGCTTCAGAAGACAACCTCAACGCTAAAGCTAACTGCAACTGATAACTCTCTTCCGTTTGCTGTGCCCAACTTTTCCCGGACGATCCAGTAGTACTCGTACCCGTAACCGGCCCTGTAACTCTATTGAAATTACTATTATTATTAATAATTCCATCTTCATGCATGTAACCAAACGCTTCAATCATTTCACTTCCTCCACCAGTAGTTGATAAAGTGGGAGCATAATATTCGCCGGACAATGAACTTTCGCCGAAACTACTACCGCTTGATTGCCGCTGTAATCCGATCGACGATGAGTATAAGCTGTTTAAATTGCCACTAATCCGATGATTATTACTGCTTGTTTGTTGTTGTTGATTTAATAATCTGTGATCTACAGTTGTATCCCAATCGAAACCTCGTTCCTGTTGTTGTTGTTGTTTTATTAGTTTATTACCGTTACTACTCTTTGAATCACTTGACAGTGACTGCGGCGGTGGTGGTTGCGCAGCCGCCGGAAATTGCTCGTCGGGATATTGACTGAGAAGAGTGTAATTAGATCTTCGACCGGGCATTTCCATTAGATTTTTTTTTTTTTTTTTGAAGTTTTTTTTTTTTTAATTTGGGTTTTTGAGAGGGAGAGATTTTAATTAAAGAAACGTAAAAACCCTAAATACGTCTTTCATGTTTTGGAGTCTGGTAGAGGTGAGCTGAATTTGGTTGCAGTATCTGGTTTCGGTTTTTTTATTATTATTATTATTATTTTTCTTCAGAAAAAGCATTCTTTCTCTCTCTAGACTTTAAAGAATTCCGTTGTCGGAGAGAGAGAGAGAGGGGGAAACTCGGTGCGAACGGACGGACTGACTGTGGCACAATCGTAATATTTTTCTACTCAATATTTTAAAGGTTCCCTTAAATTTTCACTCTTTATTCGGTTCAATTCAATTAAAAAATTCAAATTCATTTCAACTACAACCATTTCATCAATAAAAATGGTTTTAATATTAAACAATTTCATGGCTTCAAAAAAAATATTAAACAATTTCATAAAATTAAAACAGTTAGAAATAGAAATAAATTTTATAAAATTTTTATTTAAACCAAACGCATTCATTTAAATTTATAAATAAATTTTATAAAATTTAAAAAAAATTATTTAAAATAAACACACTCTTAAAATTTTTAGAATAATTATTATTTGATTTATTATATTATTTCATTCTTAACATTTTAAAAATATATTTATTCATCCTTATATTTTAATAAAATAAATTAAAAAATTCTTTTATTATTTTTTCACTTAATTGAACGTTAAATGGCTGGAAAAAAAATGTTATGACCCGATTTTTTATTTTAAATTTTAATATTTTAAAGTGAGATTTGCAGTGTTAATAAGATATATTTAATTTGAAATTTATTAATTAGTTGATTAAATTATTATTTGGTAGTTAATTATTTATTTTAACATTATAAGTTTTGTTAAAATTTTGTTAGTTTTGATTTTATTCGATTATACATATATGCATTTTAAAATTTGTGTTGAAGCATTTTTACACAAATGATATTTTTTTTATTATCATTATTATTATTACTATTATTGAAGTAAAAATCTTACAAACATATTTTATTATTCTAGTATACATATATATATGCATGTACCTAGTTACTAAAGTGTGTGTTTGGTGTGTATGTGTATTATATATATATATATATATATGCTTATAAAATTGTGTGGTGTAGAGGTTTTGAACTATTTTTATTATTATTATTATTGTTATTAAAAAAAAAATAATATATGCAAGATTCACTCTCTCTCCCCGATGAAAAACCACCCCCTCCCCTTTCTTTTCTCATTTCTTCTTTGCCCCATTTCCGGCCTTCTACTGCAGCACCACCCCACCTGTGCCAGGCCATCAGTTGCCGTCGGAGAGCCACCAGGCCACCT
>CATIWK010129044.1:0-35565 GCA_949634005.1 Mallotus japonicus
CCTCATTAAATTTATAATTTATTACAACTTTAGTAAATTTTTTTGCTTAAATGGTGACACTTTATTTCTTCAATATATAATATTATTAATACTTTTATTCACTCAAAAAGTAATTTAATGTAATTTTTTTTATTTCAACTAATAAATAAATGATAAAGATTAATTAATTTAATTTTAAATCTTTTAATTAAATTTTATAAAAATATCTAAAAATGATAATTATCCAATAATCAAGTTTAATTTTTACTATTCTTTCATCAAGATATACTTTTAATCTTTAATGGTGTAGTCTAGAGTAACTTCATTTTTTTATAAAGTAAACTTTACTTTATTAATAGCTACCATTGGATGATTCAATACCCTCTCATCCAATGGTGAAAAAAGTAAAATGAAAATAAAGTAAATAAAAATCGAAGTCACCCTAAAATTTCTCATCTTCAATGTAATTCATCTTTTTCTCTAAAAAAAAATTGAACTCCATGAAGTTATGGTTGTTGAATAATGTAAATAGAATAAATACAAATTAGGAAGTGAGAAGATTGAGGGAGGAAATCAAGGGATTGATTTATGCAAATTAGGAGTGATTTATGTGATTTATGTAAATACTATATATACTTTTGTATTACAGAAAAGAAATATGATGAAAACTATTCCCTGAAACCTTTTCTCTGAAATTCATATTCTTGACAATGGTAACTTTGTTTTAGCATATTGGCTTAATAATGATTTTTCGTCCATATTCATCTACCAATTATTTACTTTTTGCTTGTACTTTGTACCTTTAAAGGTTTTATTGTTTTATGCTTCAGGCTGAAGGATTTCAAGATTAGTTCAACTATAAAAGTCTAAGAAGCTATTTATTTTAAGTTAATCAGTTTTAGTTAAAACAAAATTAACATGCAGGAACGACTACTTCCTCCTTCTAGTCTTGTTTCAGTTTTAGCTCATGAGAGCTCTTGTTAATGAATTCCTATTTTATCAAAAAAAAAAAAAAATTAACAACTATCTTTTTCACATCCAACACTTGATTATGATTAAATATAATTTTTAATCATAAGTGTCTTAGCTATTATTTGGTTCAATTCCACCAAGAAATTTATTTCATTTGGAAATGAATTCCAAATGAAATTCATTTGCAAATGAATTTTTATTAATGAAGTGTATTTAGTTTAAATGAATAGTTTATAAAATTCATTTAAAATGGATTTCATATTTTGTTATATTGTGTTTGGTATAAATCTTGAATTCATGTTTTTGTCAAATATACCCTTTTAAATATAAAGATGCTTTTGAAAATAAAAGTAAGGAGAAGTGTTTTAGTCATTTAAAAGTAGACTTAAAATTTGTAGAATTCATTTGAAAATTTCAACCATTTGGATAGAATTTGATTTAGTTATAATTAATTCCACAAATTTAAAAATTTGGAATTGCAAATGAATTCCATAAAAAAAAACTCATATTTAAATCAAACATACATCATTTGGATTTGAAAATGAATTCCATAAAATTTTGTGAAATTCATTTATATCAAACACACTCTTATTGAAAAAACAAAAACTTCAAATGCCATTTGAACCAAACGTGGTCTCATCAGAGTAGTCTATTATAACTGGTCTTTCAAAAAAAAAAAAGAAAAAAGGAGTAGTCTATTACAAGCAGGTTTTGATTTTCATTTTGAAAAAAAATGATATGAACAGTTCTATAAATTTTAAATTTTAACAATTAAGCCTTAAAGAATTTAACAAATGAGTTCTGAAATTTTTTAAAATTTTCACTATTAGTCCTACTTTATTAATTCTTCTTAATCTTATGGAGCTTATTTCGGTGTACGACATAAAACACCAACAACATCCTTAATCTTATGAAGTCTGATCAAATGATGCAAGATATGGAAACTTAATTCATTGTTAAGTGCTATTCTTGCCAATTTGTTATGGACGGTGAGATAGTGATCTAGTGGTCACTTATTTCCAAATGCTTAAATTGCATGACCTCCTATTAGCAAAAGAAAAAATATATATATATATATTAGCGAACACACCATCAATGTTCTCCATTTCCTTTGCAGATTCATGAATACAGATATTATAAATTTTTAACAAACACATATACACAATCATTGAGATTGTTTTTTATTTATTTATTTATTTTTTTATTAAGAGAGAGGTCAAATAATCTAAATATCAAATCATGCATAACATCAACTCATCCATGATACTTATCAAGAGATCTTTAACAAATAGATTCCTATAAGGTGACTAAAACATAGCATTTGACTTCGATAAAACTTCCTCAGTATATAGTCTTATATCATCATATGGATATTTATTTGTTGTTCATTTTCCTAAAAATAAATTATATTGTTTAAAATATTTATTTTTTAAACTGGAGATTCAAATTTTTACAACTCAAAAAAATATCATCAAAATACACAATTTGAACGTAGAAAATAAAAATATATAGAAATAATTTCCTGTGCAAGAATTGCCTACTACACCTGCAGATTTAGTGCTTTCGATCATTAGTGAAGGTGATTAATCTGAAAAGCTCAAGCCAAAAGATTCTCAAATAATTAAAAAAGAGAAGTTCTTGATTCTTATGAACCCTACCCAAGTCCTTTTACCATCACAAAATGCCTAAGTATGAAAATCAGAACTGCATATAAATCCAGAAAAGTATCAGAACATCATTTATTGTATTCATTTCAAGCTTATATCAACTGGTGTTCATTACAAAATTTCAGCAACTACTGTTAACCAAAAAGATAAAAAGTGTGTAAAAGCCATTATCAAACTATGGCATACTGGAAACGAACAACAACAAATGACTCTTGACAAAACCAACCTTCTTCACCTACCTAAAACCTGTTCATCGTGTTCCTATCCTGTGCATTTCTGTGTTTCCTAGTTTCACATCCTGTAGTAAAAAAAATGTGTTCAACTGTCCATTCTAATGCATCATGTATACAGATTGAAACCTCAGTCACTATCTACTAGCAAAAATGGCCATTAATAATTTTACGAAAAGCTGATTAGCTCTTGCAGACCTTGCGCCATCTTTAAAAAATCTCAACCAAGTTCAATGCCTTTTTCTCTTGCAGCTTCTACAATAGAACTCACATTTCCTCTAGTCTTATACAGGTTATAATAGCAATTCCACAGCTTAATAGAAAATGGATAGACAGAAAAACATTTTCTGAAAAACCTCTCATGGATTGACTCAATACCTGCAATGTCACCTAAAATACCTGCAATGTCACCTAAAATACCAGCAGCATCGACCCATACATACTCCGGTGCTATTGGGATAGCATGAAAAATTGCGCTGACCAAGGTTGAGCTTGCCCAGTACAACATACTGCCAGAAGTAGCATCTACAAAGTTCTCATCTTTGCTCAACAGCTTGCAAGCAGAAAAAGCTAATTGGTAGTTAGATGGCACAATCTCCAAGATGGCTTCGACAAAATCAACCAGTTCCTTTGACTGGCTAAATGTCTGGGGCAGAAGACAAGGTCCATACCATACTTCAAGAACCATGTTCACTAGAGAAAAATTAGATGAAATTGGACTCAGTATGTTACTAATTAGCTGTTTCACTCTCGGCTTCTCAATTTTGTTGATGAATCGTCTAGATAATGGCTCCGAGACAGGGAAAGCCCGGGCATCATCCAAATAACCATTCAAAACATTTATGTGTTTACTGATAAAGGAACCCTTCTTTAATTGTGAATCATGCATAAGCAAAAACAGACTATGTTCTCTCAACAAATGTTCAAAGAACAGTGGAGCTGCAGCCTTGAATGCTCTGTCAATAGCATTGCGAGCCTCACTCACATCATTATGCAATAATTTAGCAAGAGAGAGATTAAGATATCCAAACATAAGATCCAAGTGGTTAGAACCAGGTGTCAAGAAGTCTGTATTTGATGCTGAAGCCGCTTCCAATGATGTATGTGAGCTACTAACACCTACAGCATCTAACTTTTCTTTTTGAGTGTACTGAACCCCTGAAAAGGTGTTGAACCAACGGGCAATGAGCTCTTTTGCAATATCAGGACCTCCCTTTTGGAGGGCACATTCAATATATTGATTCCAAATACAATGAATTCCCGGTGTTTCCATTGGCCAGCTCCTCAGGGCTTCCTCAAAGCCCTCAAAATCAGTCATCTTAACCCTTGCTGATACAAGTACAAATTCTAAGCAGGATGAGTACAACTTCATATATTCATCCAACAAATTCCTGCAGCACTCAAACCCATCAAGTGCTGCCACACACCTAATGTGGCAAAGACCAAAATATTGCACTGATCTATGATTAGCCTCACTTCTGAGCAAATCATCACTGATATACAATTTAATAGAATCCGTTGCCATATTTAACAGTTTAGTAACCCTCTGCTTCTCTTCATCTAGTAAATGAATACGAGGCCATTCAATTGCAAGGAGTTCTTTGTCACATTCAAACTTATGTACAACAACCTCTGGCAACTTCCTGTACATAACTAAGTACACACAACAAACCCAAAACATACATTTGTCAGAAGTTGTTAATCTTGCAACGATATCAGAGAGCAATGAAGAACGATCCTGATCTGAATTAGTTGCCACAAGAAAGAGTTCACAGATTTTCTGAATCGCCTTCTCAACATTCCCAGACATACGCAAAAAGTCCATCATCTGCAAAAACACATCTAAGATGCATGCACTGGCATACATTTCGTCCTTTTCATGATCAGATCGGCAAAGTGCCATGAGGGCAGCATCATATGCAACTAATCGATCATCAAGATGTGTACGACTGTTGATATGCATAAGCCAAAGTCCATAACATCTGTCATTGTGTTTGACCTGGAAAAGGAAAAGTAGTTTCCATACAAAAATTTGCATTTAATTCTATTCAAGAGAAAACAAAAAGATTCATAAAATGCAAGGTAACTGCATGCACTTCTAAAACAATGGCAATGAACACACAAGCAAAGTTAAAGGAACATCTTACAAAGGCATACCAGCAATAAATTATCAAATAATAAATAAAATCATGAGGAGAATCTCAGCTGCACTAAATTCTTAAAATAATATACTGAAAGTTAATAGCTAAATTTGGAGAGAAGAAGAAATAGAAGGCTACAACTATCAGACTGACAAATACTACACCCTACAACTCTACCCGGACAAAGTTGTTCTTATTAGTTATTGCCACTGTAAATGATAAACAGGAATATCACTTGCAAGCAGCTAAATTATGACAAAAAATGAAGAGAACATGGCAATGAATCTAAGAACAAAGAGTGCTTCTATGGAGAATCAGGAAGTTACTTCCCTTGCTCTCAATAACATACCGCATAGGAGAACATGTCATCCTTCGCAACTGATTTTACATTGCCATAATAAACAAGTAGGTAAGTTGTCCACAGGATTTCAGAATTGGGATCAGCCTCAATAGCTCGTGAAAGTACAGAGAGAGCCTGCAACCAGAAAGAAATGAAATAATAACAGACATTTAGGACAAAATCATGCATTGCAGATTAAGATGAAAGCCATAAAGCTCACCTTTTTCATACCCTCTAGTGTGTTGGCCTCTTGACTGAGCATAAGAAAGGCCATTTCCAAGGATTGAAAATTATAAGGTAACAATTGTTTTTGATGATTCTATGTATACATTAAGCAAAGGAAAACTTGATGAGATGGTGAAAAACAACAGAAGTCAATGATGCGTCAGATGAAGTAAAACAAAATTCACAGATAAAAGAGGCCCAAGTAGACAAGTATAATCTCTGTTAAGCTAAAAAAAAATGTATCAATGAAATGACAATAACAAGGAATAACTTGATTGGAAAATAAGAATAAGATAAAATAGAGCAAACAATATCAGTAAAGGCATCAAAAGACTAACCATGCATGCTATAAACATTCACCTTAGAAAACCATAATGAAAGGAGTGTCCTGTTGCCCAGAAATTAAACATATACATCCACTTCCCATAAGCTTGCATATAAGAGAATCTATTATTTTCAAAAATACACTGAATTCCATTCCCTCCTTGTTACTCACAACATAGGCATAAGCAATTCTGGATCCAAACATTCTCATTTCTGACTCTACAATGAGAGTTAGATCAATAAGCTCCATCTCAAGGTCAACTTAATTGATCCTAAGAGAGTCTCACATATAAGAAACACCAAATACTTCCCACCATCTGCAATGGAAAGTTGCAAATATTCTAATGTCTGACAAAAAAAAAAAAAAACCATCTATCAATCTTCACCAAATTCTCAATCAGAAAATTGACAATTTTTACAATCTCCAAATAATTTGTTTAGGAGAGGTTCATCAACATGCCATTCATCTTCCTCCAACATGTTTTATTGAAAAATTTGTTACTCAAGCCCACTATTGTCCATAGCCACAAATTCTTAAAAACCACACATCCTCTTCATGAGGCTATATCAGCATACCTTTCTTCAAAAGTTTGTCCCAGCCTAGCAATCAATTCATTGTCTAAGTGACCAATATAACAAATTACAAGTCTTGCACTACACCAAAGCTCCTCATAATACATACATATATATATAAGTTTTGCCCAACCATTTCCACAAAAACTAAAAGCTTGAAACTCCACCGTTCATCACCCTAGAGAAAAATTTTGTAGTTCTATCTCCCTCCTTAGACAAGGGCATGTCCACTCTGGACTAATGCAGATAGATACTTCAGGAGGGACAATGTTTATGACATAACTAAAGAAACATGAGAAAATAACCTAACTGTGTAATTAGAGCTCTAATTTCGCAAACCATCACCAAATCTACCTAAGACTGTTGGACTAATGTCTAAACAAGGTAGAGAGTTCAAATGAAAAAGCTCATCACAAGCTAAGCCATCACATGAGAGAAGCACTCAAGAAATCACACAGAAAAGCAATCAAGAAGAAAATGTTTGACATCAAGTACTTGGTAAAATTTTTCTCAATATAAAAAAACATAATTTGTATTGAAAAAACAAAAAAATTAGACATCAAGCAAAGTATAAAAAAATGGCCTAGGTTTTGAGTAAAATGAAAAGCACGGGGAAAAAAAGGCAGTCCCATCGAAGGCAATTAGATTGAAGCTTGAAAGCAGAAGTTGGTTAATAAGTACTGACCAAATATCTTCTAAATGCAACCAAAGAAGACAGACGGAAAGAAAAAGGTGCTCAGAAAAAAGGAAACAGGAATTAACAAACCATTATGCCATTTCTACTCTGGAAGTATGATGACTGCTTGTCCCAATTCCCATGGACCTCGATACGACCATCACTGCCGTGCAAAAAGGGCTCATCAGCAGGCAAATCTTTTTGAAGTAAATTTGACAAAGCTATGCAGACACTGAAGCATTTCTGCCAGCATTGTCCATTTTCCCATGCGACAACAGAATCATATGAATGTGAATCAGATTTCAAAATATCTAAGCCAACTATATAAGTTGGTGGAGTCAAAGCACACTGAAAATTTGAAAGTTTTGTTGCACTGTTGCATTTTTTTGGATGTAATGTTAATCCAAGCTGACCATCTGCACAAAAACAACTACTGGACGTAAGCAATGAAAAACAACTATCCAGCATTTAAAAAACCAAACTGAAAACTCATAGTTCATACCAGAACAATCAGAATCACCATGCTGACATTGGCCTACATTCCCATTGGAGAAATCCCTAACATGTTGCCAAGGACATTGATCGTTGTTGCATTTCCCTCGGAGTTCGTACATGCAGAGTGGCCAAAATGGATCAACTGCAAGATCACAGGTAAAGGAGCCAATTTCTTTACCGCATATATCCCCAACACCCTCCTCGACTGGGTTTGCTATGGTAATGCTACAGTGGATTTCCCTAGTGTTCATACAACTAGCTTCATTGCTATAATCACAACTGTCATCTTGTTTGCTTCTTTGACTTTGTAACTCTTTTGAAGTGAATGCAGACATGTCTTTCATATGACCAAACGCGCTCCTTAAAACCGAAGTAGGTGAAAATATGACGGTTGATGAAAAATGGCATGCATTAGAATATTCATCACCATTCTTTCTGTGGTTCTGGATATTGATGGGAATGCCAGAAATATTTCTCTCAGGCTGATCATTACCTAAATTGAAGAATGAAAGTAATTAAAAGGTTTCCAAAAGAAATGAAGAAAAACAATGTAAGATATAAATGATCATAAATAGCAAAATGGAAATGAAGAAAAACAATGTAAGATATAAATTATCATAAATAGCAAAACGTATTTGAACTCTTCATTCAACCACAATTTCTTGATTGATTCTTCTTGTAAAAAGTGCAAGTCCACAGTCAAAATGTCAAAAGTAAAATCATCTGCTCTCTCATTTCCCTTTACCATAACTTTTTAAATACTGTTCTCCCAATCAACTCGGGCAATTTTGCAAAGAGCATGAGAAGTCATGCAAGCATAGCTGTCTCCAAAAAGTGAAATAAATAAATAAACCACACAATATGAGACAAAGGGTATTGAAAATATTATCACAATAGAACACAATGATCATACTTCCAAATAAGCCCATTTTTTACCAACAATGTCCAATTACAAAAAAATGAAGTTTGACAGATATATGGTGTTGGAGAATAAATCCCACATTGGAAAAGTGCAAAGCAATAAAGGGCATATCCCACATTAGAAAAGTACAAAGCAATGAAGTGGCTCATAAGTGGTGTAGACTGTAGATTACCTAGAGTTGGGCACATGCATGAGAATTGCTTGCCAAACAGCACAATCAAGTCATCAGCTTTTAGGAAAAATCTTCCACACACAACATAAAACATGTTTTCTTGTATGAGTGCACAAACAAACAAGCATAAATATGCACAATAAAGGCAGCTATGTTCTACCGAGAGAAATTTGGCAACTAGAGCTATAATGATCACATGGTTGCATTTAAATTAATTTCATTTACCAAAACAATAAATAGCTCAACACGCAAGATGATAAAAAGTTAAAACACTTCTAAGTGGATCAAAAGACTGCCTCAATCAAACATATACTTAAAAAGAAAATTACCTCCAAGATCAAATTCTTGATTTCTTTCAGCCTCTGACAACAGAACACTACCATTGCTTGTCTGAGTTCTTTCATTTCCATAGTCATTTTCAGTCCCTGGCTCATCTGCAGGGTCTAGATTAAATGAGCCACTTTTCTTCGACAAAGACCTCCTTCCCAAGCGCGCAAATAGTTCAGACCTCAATATTGCCTCAAGTTTCAAAGAATCCGGTGAACAATCAGTGGAAGATTTTTTATTTGACTGATTAGTACCATCTTTTTGCCTTCCCACAGAAGTTTGCACTCTTTGCTGTCTTTTGTAATTGGGTTGCAAAGTTTCAGGGCCTAATGAAGATGTCTCCTCATCTTCATCTGCTGAGAAATTAGGATCATTAGAAGGAGAACTACCTATGTTAGCAGCAGTTTTGCAGTTCAGATGCAATGGCTCAGACGTACTTGCATCTGGTTCACTGCAAGGTTCAGACCCCAAAGTTTGGCCATTGGCATGCCTATAAGTTCTATTCCGTGGAGCTCCACTGGCACACTGGATGTTTGAATCATACCCTGGTTGGTTACGATCATCATAACCAGGCCCCTCGGGATGGCTTGAAGATGGTATTAGTTCTAAATTTCTAGATGCATTGTCCATATGGTTCAAACCCATCCCAACATGGTCATGCTTTCTGGTGGACCATAACAAACTTAAATCATTCAAAAAGAAAGATCGAAAATGAGCCGAGTACAGTTCCCTTTTGCGATAAAGTTCAGCACATCTAGAGTTAGCCTCAACCAAAGCCCTCTGGGCTTTTCGATAAGCTTTAAGGGCATTTCTTTCTTCAATTTCACATATACGCCTCTGCTCTTGTGCTTCCTCAAGCTCCTTGTCCAATGATTCCTCCATTTCAACTAATGAATTCATATCCATGTTATTATGTTCTGAGACATTTAGAGCACCAACATAATTCTGCAGGCTTCCATTGTCCAAAGATTCCTAAATTCAGCAATGAATTAAAAGAAAAAAAAAATCAGAATAAAAAGAGGGGAAAAGGAGCAGTCTAAATTGTTAATACACATATATCAAAGGCCAGGTTTGGAGCCAGGACGCACCTGACAAATGTTGTTCAATGCCTGATCACCTCCCCTGTCACTAGATATGCCTTCATGGTACTCACCACCATTCATTAAATGCTGTTCACCACTTGATGTCTTTGAAAAGGAACCCGGCGGCTGGTGTCCACCACTCTTAACAGGATGATTCAATTCAACTCTGTTCTGTAAAGTTACAGTAATATTAATGGGGCAAAAAATACACAAAGTATGAAAATGATATGAAACAACTCTTAGACCAAAACTTTTTCTTATACAAGCTAAAAGGATGTTTTGTTACCCTATTTACTCAAACTTTGCTTAATATATAAAGCAAAAATGTATGTAAGCATGCATGTGTACACATATATAATAGCACCACAGGCAAATGCTGCAAAAGCTGGAAACCTAATTAAGCCAATTACCATAACAAGTCCCAAAGCTCAACAAACAAATTTATTCACTAAAGCAGGACAGCAATTATTAGAGAAAAAGTACAGTATAGCAAGAAATTAAGTATCACCTGGGAAAATTCGAAACAACACTCCTAAACTCATCTCACTAGGCCTTAATCTTAATATAGCTAAAGTTGGCTTTATGGGAAAAACCACATCGACGACAAGATTTAACGCTTAAATACTATTTCACTACCTCACCACATCTGTGCCAGATATACTTTTCTTCTTCACTACAGTCTATCATTAATAAAATAAATGCCCAAAAAAAAAAGATACTTGCAAAATTTTTGGAAAACATCAATATGAAGCACGGTACCAAAAGAACTAAAAAGATATAAATCAAATAAGCACAGTGCACATGTTTATTTAGACAGTAACAAATAGTGACATTTGGAGATGTGCTGTAAAGCATTTTAAGCATCTAACTTACTGTTTTTTCTGGCAACACACTTGAGTTGATTTTTGTTACAGGTGTAGTTTGCTTCAGTAAGACGCAGGGATCCACCTGCATGCTGCACCTGTCAGTCTGAACGCGATTAATATTGACATTAGCCCCTGCAGAACATAACAATCCTTTTTCATTACAACATATAAAGTTTAACACATCAAAAAGGATTTTAGGAAAAACAGAAAAGCAAATTCACCTTCTGTCGATCCATGAGGTAGATTCTCTGATAAAGTATCCACTCGCTTATCATCTTGGTTTTTCCATTTAACAATACTCAACTCTGTCCTTCTTGTGGGACTTCCTTTTATGCCACGATCAATCATATTCCTGTCCTGCGAACTATTGCTTCCCACTGCTTGCTCCTTCAATGGAATATTTGATATCAAAGGAAGTTTCTCTTGCTGCCTATCTGATGCCAGCTGGTGAGCAGAATAAGATCTAGCGACTTTTAGCCGTTTCTTATCCGGCTCTTTGAATTCTAATTTTTGAACTCCTACATCAACACCTAGGTTCACAAAATTGAGATCCCTTCCAGAAACTGATGTAGATTCCTTATTCTGATTGGCAGCCCTAAGCTTCAGTTCTCTTTCTCGAAGTGCGATCTGCTGCCTCAAGTCTTGAAGTTTAGTGTTGTTCATTCCCAGACCTTGATCATAACCATGCTCTTGCTTTGATGAGTTTCTGTTTATGGAATTAATATTTCTAACTCGAGATACTTGATCAACTGATGAGGTCCCAGCACCCCTGGTATAGGCTCCTCCATTAATCTTGGTTGTTGCTGAAGTAAATGTGTGACCAAGAGACTTCTTGGGCATTGCTTTGTTTACATTTCTGGCAGATGGTTGTAATCTGCTAGATTTTGCTGGCACAAAAGAAGATGGTTTTTTATTACTGTCCACTCCAGCTGTGTTTCGTTTAAATTCTAAATCCTTCCTGTGTCTGTCATCCTCTGATTCACTTCCTGTGTCATCATCAGAGAAGCTTATCACTAGATTAGTATTTGCACCCAGAGGAGCATGCCACCCAGAATTAGCAGATTTTAGTGGCGCTCGATTCTTCTCAAAGCTCTTGTCATTATTCTGTTGTACAGATGGATGGGACCGAACATCGATAGAGTTTGCAGGACTCTTGCTAAAAGCAACCTTACCTGTGGATGAGATGCAAATCCCTCAGAAGACATTTGCTATATCCAAATATCAAATTACATTCATGAAAACCAACAGACCATTTTATTATACAAAGCGCATTGTAATTTTGGTAAATAAAAATATCATCCTCAGGAAACTCCACATGTGACTCATACAACATGACAAAATGACATACGTAACGGTGGTCCCAGATTACAACAAATCACAATGAATGAAACCTAAGCACTTCATCATTAGATAAAAACCAGAAAGCAAATTTGCTAGTTTGTCGTGACAATAGATTTTGTACTTCACAGAGATGATCACATATACCCAAGGAATGAGGTGGATTCAATATGAATTCACAAAAGTAATTCAAAAATAAATAAAGCAATGACTGGCATTTTAGAACATTTTCCTACAATTGACACTCTCTAGTCTAATTAATAGCATCTGAGATTTTCCCAATTTAAGAAAAAATTGCTCCAAACAATTTTAGAAAGAATAGACGCAAAGAATTGAATTGTGTCTCAAGCATAGGTCCAAGTATAAGTGAGTTGCAGAACACACACTTCTCTCTCCTAAAGAAGCAGGTACAAGTTCAAGTGTGCATGTGCGTATGAGAGAGACAGGTAGGCGAGGAGGGAGGGTGTTTGCAGACAAATTAACCATCTCCAACACATGTGATTATTTACTTTATATGTTAATTTACATCAGTGCAATAAGTAGATTAATGTAATTTTTAATTAACCCTTGTCAGGCCACGATGTACAAATACATGTTTCATCATTTGCTTATCATGTAACAGTAGTATTCTCTCTAACAGGCATAAACAAGGTGGTGGACTGGTGACACTTCAACACACAATTCAAAGCAGAAGCAGAAAAACATGAATCATTATCAAATATCCACAAAACAAGGTAAAATAAATCAATGCTAGAGACCCAAAGAATAAAGATACTTGTTCAACAGAATAAAAAATAAGAAATCTAAAATCCTCATCAGAAGAATCCAAGATGCACTTACTAGGATGAACGCCTTGAGAGAATTTGTTCAATAGAGAAACAGGAGCAGGCCCTGCAGGTGCAGATGGATTAACCGAGCCAGCTGACTGTGTAGCAGAGGAAACACGATTTTCCTATGCGACATAAAAGAATCAAAAACACATGTTTAAACAAAAGATTTATATTAAGAACACAAACTGAACCAATTACCTTTTAAACGAACATCACATTTTAGTAACTGAAGCTAAGTAAAAGCCTTCAAAGTATTATTAACAGAAAAATGCAAGCAACAAAAAAAATAAATAGCTACGGGTAAAAGCAAAACATTCACTGCGTCAATCAAATACACTCAATGTAAAAGCAAACTAATCTAAAAACCTAAAACAAGTAGCAAGGTCAGTAGTAATAAGCACCAACTATTTTCTTTCCATTTCCGTCTGTTTCTCAACAACCAAACACTAACCGAATTTGCACATAATCGCGTGAGGCAGTAAAATTTAAATAAAAGGAAACAAAACAAAAAACAGCTCAAATAAAATCTAAAAGACCAAACTAATCAAATTTCATAAAGAACAATAAACTTGAAGCAACATTTATTTTCCTTTCTTCTTTTCCAGTGCTTTCTCAGCAGCCAAACATGCCCAAGCAAAAAAATTGAAAAAAAAAAGTAAAAATCGCAAGAAAGCATAACAAGCGATTAAAACATCAATAAATCGCAAAAAAAAGAAAGAGAAATAGGAAAATGAGATGCAAGTTAGAACTTAAAACAAGCGTGAGCAAAAAAAAAAAGAGAGAGAATACGTCATCATCGCCGGCGCCTGATGAAGAAGAAGCAGAAGCAGAAGAGAGCTCGCCTTCTTCTCTTTGGGGTTTGGAATTAGACGAAGAAGGGACAATTAAAGCTTTATCGTTGTTGTTATCATTTTTGTTTTTGAGCTCATCGCTATTGCCCTGCATTTTTTGTTCTTCTTCGTCGCCGTCGTCGTCTTGTGTTCTTGGTCGTCTAAAAATAGCAGTAGTCGAAACGTGGCGTCTTTTCTCTGTTTTTTTTTTTTTCTTCTTTTCGAAACGTTTCTGGTGTTACGGTTATTTGGGTCACTGCAGTGAGCGCAGAGGAAAGGAATTAATCCTTTGACCAAAAAAAAAAGGAAAGGAATTAATCCATCAATTAGATCGTAGTCCGTCAGAAATGAAGACGCGGAGTCGGCTGGCGTGTGTAAAAATTGTCCTTGTTTTTGTCACTATATTACGGATCTTGCCCTTTTAACGCTGTGTTTGGGCTGAAAAATAATTAAATAAATATAATAAAAGTTTCTTTCATGTAATTATTTTTATTTTATTTTTTTATAAATAGTTTCTTTCATATCATTGTCATTGTTTTCTCTTTTTTTTTGTTAATAAAAATTTAAGTTATTTAAATATTAATAAATTATACAATAAAAATAGCCTTTCATTTCAAATTCTGTAAAACTCTACATTGTATGATTAATATACTTATAAAAAGATAAAAGATTAGATTACTTTTTCACTGATTTTTTTAGAAGTTTTCACCATTTTGCTGTTGAGCTCTTAAATTGCTATTTTGCACCACATTGAGCTTTTCTTTTTTTTATTTTAATGTAAAATTTGAAGGTCATTGAGGTGTAATTTTTTTAATATATATGTACATATATATATAATGAAATTGTATGCATAGAATTAATGAAAAGAGATAAATATACTTGGTAAGTTCATTTAAATAGAATGTGAGTTTTATTGAAATCAAAGTCTAATAGACTTATTAAAAAAATAAATATAAAATTAAATTAGTTGAACTTTTTATATTAATGGTTGAGATAAAAAAAATAAGTCGAATATCAAATAGCTGAATAATCCTTATAGGACTTACTTATAGGACAACAAAAATCATACACTAAATTATTTACTATGAAACAAGATTAATGTAGAGTTATATTATAAATTTTATTGAGGGGGTGTTGTTGGTTTTAGCAAATCCCACATCGGGAAATAAAAGAAAAAGGGGAGGAGTCCTTGGTTATAAATTGACTCCTCCTCCCCCTTTGTAATCATCCCAAAATTGACCTCCTTCCTATTTAGGCAATTGTATATTCTTTTCCTCTACCGAGGACGTAGGCATAATTGGCCGAATCTCGTTAAATTTTGGTGTTCTCTTTTATGTCTATTTAATAGCTATTATCGGGTATAGTTGTTGTTAATTATTGTCCTATTAAAATTACTTGTCTTGATAAAATTTTGTCTAAGGAATGGTTTTTAAGAAGGCATAGTGACCCCACCACGATCCTGGGAATTTATCTTGGGGTGATTTTTAGTACAATCGTTTTCACTTTAGTCACTTAGATAATAGTTATCAAGGTGAATTTATTATTGGTGGAAATTAACCCGAATTCCACAACAGATGTCTATACTAGTTGTATTATAAATCTTAAAACAAGGTTTATTATTGTTTACATCCTTTTTATTCAAGTGTATATGATAGCGGAAGGTTTTGTACTTGAAATTTCATTTATCAGTGTTCAATTTAAAAATATCGTATAGTAAAAAATTTAATACTTGAATTTTTACAACCCAACGCTAACTAGCTATGAAATGCAAGTAAAAATTAGTTTCTTACTCATTATTGTATAGAAATATCTTGTGGTTGAAAAAAGTTAAAATCCATTTTTTGGTCCTCAACTTTTTGACTTTTTCACAATTAGGCCCTAAATATCTATATACAAGCTTGAGTCGTTGAGGACCTTCGTGAAGCATGTAGATTTTCTTTTCTATCACACTATACTAAAAGTTAATTATTATATTGACTTTATTAGGTGTGCATGCATATGAAATTATTGTATTATACATGTATTGATACATTATTATCAGCAATTTTGTTTACATGCAGAAATGTCAACAATAGAAATCTTATTGTTGATGCACCATGGGGCATATTTGTCAATCAAAAAAGTGTTAGATATGTGAGTGGTAAGATCACCATGGTTGAAGAAATCTTAGATATAGATTTGATATCGTACTCAGCTCTTATGGCATATATAAAGGAGGATGTTGGATATAATAAAATAGTTGGACTATTTTATAAACCTAAGGGGGATGGTGGATTTTATTATTGTGAATGATGATGTTAGTATAATGGATATATGTAGCAGACTAGAAAATGGGGATATATTAGAGTTGTACATTGCACATGTAGTGAACGAAGATAGGAGCCCAACAGATAATGGTTCAAATAAACAACCATTCGTGGAAGTCAATAAGCAACTATTTGTACGAGTCATTGAAGAAGAGTCACAATTTGTGGACATACCTGTAGGTCATGATGAGCAAGAATTTGATGAAATATTTGAGGAAAGTAGACATGAGGGAAATAAAGGTCCTATATAACATTTGATAACTTATATATGGATGTAGGACTATTAATTGATGAAGAGGATGAGGATCTGCAAAAGTCTAGGAAAAATGTAGGGGAGTTCCATAAAAAAATAAAAATTATTGATAATGTGGGCAACAATAATAAGAATATTGAGCAATGTGATATTGTTGATGGAGTGAAAGTTAATGTAAATGTACCAATGGAATTAGAAGATAAAGTATTAGGCATGGATGATGCTGAAGGGGATGTGATGGAACAAGTAGTGTTTACTCTGACAATTCTGACCATGAAAGCTATTATAGTGATATAGATGAGGAGTGTGGGGATGATGCACTAAGAAAGAGTAGTTCTAAGATCAGGTTTGATGAGAGTCCTTTAATACTTTTTTTTTTTGCCTAGGTATGATTTTTAAATTTGTACATTTCTCATCATATTGCACTTCAGGAACACCATTGTATGGCTCTTCATGACCATCTGTCATCTCACACCGTTCAGATATTTGTTAGTTGAGCACAAAGGAGGAGGAGGAGGGTTTTAGAGTTCGATAAAAAACTTCTTCCAAATCCAATCTTTTCCTTCATATATCCAACTCTAAAACCCGAGTTAAATCCTAACACCCGATATTAAACTCTTTACCCGATATCAAACCCTTAAATCTGATTCCACATCATCATCGGAGCTATCATATTATACCCAAGTTGGTGAAAAAGAGACAACAACATTATCAATTTACAGCCACGTCAAAAAGGATCTAATCCTTTGAAAAAATAATAATCAAGGGACTCAATCAAGCCAAATATATAATTAGGGACTAATTGTGAAAAATTCAAAAAGTTAAAGGACCAAATAATGAATTTTGCCACGGAAAAAAAAAATAAATAAAATCTTCATTTAATTTGCTTTTAATAAAGCTGGGGTTGGCGCAGTGACACTACACTCTAAAACCCAAAGGTGCAAAAGCCCTAACAACACCAACCAAAAAAAAAAAGATGACAAGCTCTAGAGATATGTCTCTTGATGACTTAATCAGCAAGAACAAGGCATACGCCGGTGACCGTTTCCGTTCCAGTTCCGGCTCCGGCTCTGCCCGTCGGTTTGTTAAGCCTAAACCCATCAGAGCTAGCCCTTACACAATGCCACCGGTGAGCTTACTTAGTACCCTCTTTCATTTCTTGAGTAATTTTTTGGTGTAAATCATTATTGTTATTATTATTTGTATTGTAGCGAATGGCAGCTGAGAAGATGATAATGATGCCAAGAAGTGGAGGTTACAATGGGGATTCAGAAGCTAAGCTGTACATATCAAACTTGGATTATGGTGTTTCTAGTACTGATATTCAGGTACAATTTTTTTTATTTCTTGAATTGCAGTCATGGGGCAATGTAATTTTTTTTCCTTGTAATGTAAATATGGTAGCTTTAGAAACTGAATTAATTTGGGTAGTTATGTACTATGGTTTGATGGATTGAGGATGGACATGGATTTGTAAGCTAATATTATAAAACATGATAAAAAAATGCTTTGATTTTTTTGTGGTTCTTGAGGCTGCTCTGCATGTATGGGTCTTGTTCAATTTATGTAACTAAGTTTTCTGATCTTTTTTTTAATGGTTTGTTATAGGTATTCTCAGTTTTTAAAGAGGTAGAAATATGGTATTTGTATCTATGTGCACCATAGGGTGATCGTTTTGTGAGAGCAAGATTCTGATACTCTGATTTGGTGCTTTAATAATATGGAAATGTGACTTGATTTGAAGTAAGCTTATGCTAGTCTCTGGCTAGCTGAATACTGCTAAAGGGGTGTCCTTTAATATATTTAAACATAGGTCTTAAACTATTTAGAGGATAGTATATCGTCACTGTTTGTCAAATTCTTCAGGCATGAACTTTTTGCCTTTTTTTTTATGCTGGCTTGTTTGTAAACTATGTAAGATTAAAGAGCTGCCATTAATGTATGTTAGGCTCTGTGCAGTTGCTTTTCTCTGATGTTGGTGAATTAAGAAGTCAATCAGTCCATTATGACAGAAGTGGAAGATCAAAGGTATCTCTCAGATTTTTTGTCCTGCTTTTACCTCAATAAGTTTAGCCTGTCTGGTCTATTCATGCTTAGTTGAATTCTCTCTCTTTTAGGGAACAGCTGAAGTTGTCTTTGCTCGTCAAATAGATGGATTAGCAGCCATGAAGAAATACAACAATCTTCCACTTGATGGGAAGCCAATGATAATTGAACTTGTTGGAGCTGACTCATTTAATGCAACTAGCAACATGGGAAAACCTCATGATGTCTTCAAAAGGTATGCTGTTTTTTTGTGTTCTTTCTGTTATTATTGCATAATCATTCACCAATATGATAGTGTTTTTATAGCTACTAATTAGTATTTTCTGTAGTCCACTTGGATCACTTAGCTTCAAACTGAAATCACCTATATTTACCATCCTGATAAGTAGATTGACTTGAAGTATACCAAATAGGTAGCATGATTGACTTACTTTGAATACATAAACATCTCATACTTGTGAATAGGAGGTGCATTACTGCTTCATTGAGAGCTTAAACCAAGTCTGACTGGTTGGTTAATTTTGCTGTTTGAGATAACCAAAAAAATCATTGAACAGTGCTAAGCAGATACCTTGTTTTAAGTCTAGCTTAACACTCTGCCCTTTTCAGATTAAATGAGTGTATAGGTAACACAAGTTGAGTACGTTAGCATGTGTTGGTTTAAACGTGGATAGGTAGGAGAGAAGGAAAAGGAACTGGTTCATATCAACAAAGGGGCAGAGATCAAGAGATGCATCATTTGTTTACATTGTGCTTGCCATGTTTGAAAAAGAACCCTTTCCTTCTCTTTTAGTCATTTGTTTCTGCATCTTTTATAGTGTCTTAAAATATATTTCTATCCCCAACTTGCAATTTTTTCAGGTTGTCCTATGTTGGTGCTCAAGAGAGCTTTGGTGCTGGAGGTCAGGGGCATGGTGGTGCCCGTGGCCGCAACTTTCCGAAGACCAAGGGGCAAGGGAGACATAATGCTGATAAACCAACTAAAAAAGAGCTTGATGCTGACATGGAGAGATACCGCCTTGGAGCCATTGATTTAAAAAAGCATTTGTAAATATTTGTTTGCATTTACTGTTCTACATAGGCTCTTGTAGATTTGGGATTAAAGCACATGAATTTAGATAGTTGAAAAGTCAGTTGAGAGGATCAAGATAGAACACATGCAGGGTATGGCCTTTGAGAGTAGATTACTCCCAGCAATTAGATTACGTTTTTTGCTTGAATAGGCATCATATAAGTGCCATCTTGTTACTAATTGCAATTATCCTATTTTTGCAGCTGTACTTGCAGCTTACTGCAAATGATATGATTCATTTGACTGGCCTCTTTTGCAAACACGCAATCTGTGAGACGCAATATCATATTTTCTGCTGTTGACATGCTTCAATCTTACCATGTATTGTTCGCTGTCTAATCTACACCTTTGTTATTTCTGTCTCCATTTGCCGAAAATGAGGTTGTACAAAATCCATTGGCATATAACCTGAAATTTCCATCGTTGAATTGAACAACTACTAGATAGGAAACAAAGGGAGAAATGTGCCCAGCAAAATAAAGAGTTGGATTTCACTAACAAATAGTTGATTTGCAACGAGCTACACATACAATAAATTTAAGCACAATATCATTTGCTAATAAAAGTAAAACCAAGTCAATATAGTAAAACAGGAATTGAGAAAACCAAGTCAATATAGTAAAACAGGAATTGAGAACCAAAACTTTCTATTTAATTAAATCAGCTCACATTCAAAAGTCAAAACAAGAAAACTCAACCCGTTATACAACTATCGCACCGACTACAGATAACCAGAAGAAAATAGATGAACTTACATATTTACAATGTCAAAATAAATAATGAATACATTCAAAAAGAACATATGCGCTGCACTCTGAAGATGTCTTTAGTTATAGACATCTGCACAATTCCCCTAAAAACAGAATTGGAGAGCCTTGCACCCAAGCCAGCTTCTAGCACCATTTCCTACTGACTAAACATACAAAATTTTCCAGATATGGTCTTGTCACAACAGTCGATAAACCTCGGTGAGTTAAAAAGAGCTCACAGGTTTTATTGTGTGAGGGTGGCTGTTTAAAAAGAAGCCAGCATTAATGTCATTTTCCAGAATGTCAAAAATTAAAAGGCTGAGAGGAATTATGATGCTGTACAACAAACAAAAAAGAAGGGTTTTCTTGACATCGCCCGGGAAATCCCTCTATATATAACGCACGCTGATTGCTGCATCCATATAGAAAAGGAAAAATACATTAATAACAGGCAACCAGCATGAATTTTGGAACTACTCATAAATCTTTAATGGCATGACAGGAAAATCTAATTCTCAAATTTCACAAGGAATGAACAGATGACTACAGTGTTATAATTGCTACTGACTTAAGAAATACTATTTGGATCATATGACAATGAATATTGAAAATCTTAAGCATTTAAAAAGAAATAAGTTGGAATGTAAACCTAAAAAAGGCCATAATGGATATATTGACTCTTTAAAATAGGCTCCTTTCAGAAATAGCCCCACCCTTGAGCATATTTTGCATTGAGGGAGATAAGCAGGAGATGATCCCCCAAGCTAGGATAACCTTCTAAATTGAGGAAGGCGAGGATGGAATTACTTATTAAAACCTTTTTATTCTGGGGAATAAAGGAGTGGAGAGGAGGGAATGATCTATAACTTTCATGAAATTCCAACATTTTTTATATGCTAATAGCCGTTCCCCATTTTCCAACTTTACCATAATCCTCTAGCCAAATAAGGCAAGGCATTAATTCTCTTTCCCTTTCTTAACCTTCACCCACTATTGAAAAGAGCTAATACAAACCCTAACTTCCCTTCCTCTTCATTTCTTTCTCTAACTTCTATTTTAAACTTTGAAAATAAATTTTATTTGCAAATCTAAAAATCTTTCCATTGCATTAGACAGCCTCAAATTTGAAAATGTATAACAGCGGGTGAGGGAAATAAGTACCTGAAGATATGTTGAATCCCAGAATCTGCAGAGATTAAAGCGGCAGATAAAGAATGGCCAAAGTAATCAATAGCATCACCCCAAAATGTTTCCTGAATATATTGTACTCTGGCTTAGGTGCACCTTCAGAATTCAATGCATAATTTACACTAATATGAAGAATCCCCCAGTGATGGAATTTATGTTTAAGGACATACAGGACATAGGCATCCTCACGCTCATCATTTTCTAGGAGTCGAGGCAAAACAATTGAAGAGATGGAGCAAGCATAAACAGCACGATGAATTCCCCAGCTTTAGTCAATTTTCAAATTCAACTAGTATAATCATCTTGTTCTTGTTTTCATCAGCAGGTATAAGATCTATGAGTCCATACTCTGCTTAAATAGATTTCTTGTCTGGATGTATTTCCATGGATCACAACCATTGTTGTATGCTCACCTCAAAAACAAAAATAATTCAGCTGGGCATCTTGAAAACTTTGATTAATGTTCTCAGGCAGAAGGCCACAGTTGTCAAGAGCAAAGAATATCAACACATCTCCAAGATGAGGAGCAACACAATTCCACAAGGGCCACTATACTATAGCCCATCATTTGATAGCTGAAGTATGCCGCGCATCTGAAGGTATGGATTTTCCAATAGCTTTTCGTTGTTGCTCTGCAAAGGCAGAAGCACATGCAAACATGTAACTGATCTGAGAATGTTACAGCAATAGCACAAAACTTACGTACGGTCCTATAGAAGACCAGGATGTAAATACAGAACATCTAAATATGATTAAGTACATGGGATGGACTCATCCCACAACTATAAGCTATCAGAAATCCAAAGTGGCAAATATCAGCTCACCACTTTTTAAGAAATTATTTTTGAGAAGCTTGCCATGATAATGCACCACCAAGACTACCAAAGAATGCTATGCAGGACTACATGAATTTCATAGTCAATAAAAGATAAATTATACATTTATTTTTATTTAGTTTTATAGTCTTTTACATCTTTAAATATTTCAAAATAATAAATCAGTTTAGTTTTAGGAAGAGTTAATTTCTAACTAAAGGAATCATATTATTAAGTGGCTGCAATAAAAAAATGTAATAAAACTTAATGAAACCCCTCACATTGCAGGCACGTCAACCAGTTGAACATGTAAAAGAAACACAAGCACATGACACGTGCACATGACATACTTGCGCCTCAGCAGTTATTCTAGTATTGCTTATTTTTTCTTTTTCACATTACATTGGTGTGACTTCCATCAAACAGTAGAAGAGTTATACCTGCTGTGCTTTAAAGATAAGATTCTGAAGCATATGTTGGTACTCATCAGGGTTTTCTGTCATCATTCTCTGAAAAATTCCAAGTTCAAATAAGTAAGCATAGATTCAAAATCCAAGTTATCAAACAATTTGTGGTCATCAAGGTAGAGAAACATCTTACCTTCAAAAGAAAAGCTGAAGAGTAATATGCTACCCTTGAGTCTTTATCATCTAAAAGTTCCCTGCCAGAAGCCAAAAGGGGAGATGTTTAGCATGTCTTAATAAAAAGGTTCAGCAAAAGCATCTTAAGGAGCAGAGAATGAAAAATCACCTAAAAAATTCTTCTCCACCAACTTCTTCGAAAGCCCAAGGATCTGCAGTGCATTTACCGATTAGAAGTAACAGAAGAGTGGCCCTAATATCTGACGCAGCACCAGGAATATTTCCTCGCCCTTTGCTTCCAACTGCAACTCCAAGTGCAATATTATCTGTTGCAGCACCAGCAAGCTGAATCAGTGGCCAATAGAATAATGCCGCAGGAACACGTGCAACCAGTTGCATAGGAACAATTGCCTGCCCTTGGAGAAGCATTGCAGCCATTGATGCTGTCCCACACGTAACAGAACCATTAATGTTGCAGCTGGATCTACCATCAGTTTCCTCTATGAATTCAGTATGTGAATTGTTCCCTCGCTGAGATGTGCACTCAGCACCATCAAACTTTTTATTTTCATCTGCACCAGCTTTGCTCTGTTGGGCATTCTCTCCATATGGCATCATAGTTGATGGAAAAACTTTCAGGCACAGCTGAGAGAACAGTATGTCACACATCTGTTCAGGAAAAAAAAAGATGGAAATTTAGCACATTATCAAACCCTAAATTATAGTGTCAATAAAACATGGATGCTTCATGAGATCTTAAAATTCCTTACAGGAAAATGTATCCTAGAATCAATAATTTGAAAAACAATAATAACAAAATAAATATAACTACTACTACAGTATGACCAAACATGGGAAGATATCATCTCACTAGCGCATTCTTATTTTCTAATAGCCTTCAAAAATTGTAAGGAAGGATGCTTCTTTGACAAAAATGTACCAAGCCATCAGATAATTCTGGATGGTATTCTCCTAGAAAACTAGGACAGAAAACAAAATACTACCAAAAAATTGTCATATAATGAGCAGAAAATAAGAAATTAGCATCAGAGATATCCTAAGTCAATCAAATCTTCAAGCAACAGTAGATTTAATTCCATGCACTTGTATCCCAGCCATGCATGCATAATCTCAAAGCTATTTGTGAAATTTAAGTAGGCTTACAGGTTATCCATGAAAGATACCTTCAAAATGTTGATGCGATCTGTTTCATTTACCACCAAGGATAGAGCACTGCTCATGATGTCTATCACTGCATTTGCTTTCTCAAGTCGGTTATCCACATGTTCCTGACCAATATTACTGCCATTTATGTGCTGCATTTCATTCTCATCCAGCAAAAATTTGCATCGCATCAGTAGCCTCTCTAGGACATATAGAAAGCCCCATCTGATAAGGTAATGTTTGGACTTCAGAAGCCCACACATAAGCCATATGGACAACGGAACATCAGAAGCAGCTGAGGTATCATGAACACCCGCACGGGCAATTTGATGCTGCAAGCCTTTTATATTTGACAATATATTTGCATCCCTTCCATCACTAATTTCTGCAATAAGCAAATCTCCTAACCAAGTATATCCATTCTGGCGGTAAGTGATTCTTTCTGAATGAAGAAGAGAATGCAAAGTGATCCATGCAAGCTTCACTTTTATGATAACATTATTTCTTTGGCCTGCACTTGCAATGCTTTCCAATAACTTGTAAGATTTGGTTATCTGCATCAGATGGGTGAATTCTTTGTCCAAATGAGTAAAAGAGCCAATTATTGTGTCTAGTTTCTCTGTTATATTCTCCAAGAGCTGTAAAAGATGAAATTAGATTCAGATTGCAGAAACAGTGATAAAATTTTAATAAATCCACATTAAAAAAAAAGGATCTAATAGCACATGTGAATTATGTTCTGGGCAATGTAACAGTTCCATACTAAATTACCATCAGGAAATTATAACAAAGGAAAAAACAAAAGCAAGCAAGCAATTGACACATGATGAAGCAAGTGAATAAATCCTTCACACAAGGATAAAAGCAGCAGTGTGTGTATGTGTGTGAGCATGAGGTAAGCAAGCACATGAAATCATTTCATATGTTTACAATTGTGTATATGTCTGTGTCAGATGAATAGGAGAAGATCTACTTTCTGAAAGTTTAGTCCTCAGAAAATGCCCCTTTCCTCAGGTGAAACATAACATGCCCACCCTTGGAATCATGCAAACTGTCTTAGGCTTACCATATTGAGTCGCTCGTTGTTGGAATATCTTGATAATGCAGCAGAAATGGATCTTCTTAACAGCTCCCCAATACCTTCCACCCCAAGTTTAACAGAAATATAAAAAGCTTCAGGTGCATCAGCAAGAGAAAGCAAGGCTGATAAAGGTTGAATCTCATCATCACTATATTCAGAAACTCCAGCAGCTATGCATGATTCATTTATTTGATGAAAAACATAGTCAAGAAGAACCAAAAATAGATTTCTCCTGTCCCCTCTCAAAGCAGCAAGTGAATACTGCAAGAGATGACAAAAACATATTTGTTCAGATGTAGATGAATTTATTACAACTATTAAGGCAATGATCTACTGTACTTAAACATATTACATGTAGATGGATAAATGATTCACATACCTCATAGAAAATAAAGTCAATTCCTCCAATCAGGTCAACCTGATCTACGAGAAAGACTCGGGTACTTGAGACATCCACTGTAGTCCGATCATGGACTTGATAAAACATGTTTGTTAACATGCATACAAGATTGCTATGAACTAATTCAGCCCAAGAATTCTTCCTGCTAATCTCAATAAGTGTCTTAATAACCTGAAAATGGATGTAAAAACCTGATCAAACAACGTTCATAAAATCACAATAACTAGCATCTGACTGGAGCATTGGACAAAGCCATAGAAAGTTACAGACAGACAGTGTTTGATCATAAAATCCACTTGCAATGTGAATTCAACTAGAGATGGCAATGGGCCAGAGATGGGAAATGTGGATTTGATGGGCCAACCCTGTCTTATTTTGTGGTGGAATGATATTAAGAGTGAAGCAAAGCAGGGTCAGGTGGTACTAGCCAATTATTTTAAAGTAGAAAAAAGCATAAACGTTAGACAGTTATTATGTCTTTAAACAACATACTCATCCGCAATTTCGGTATAGAAAAAAAAAAAAACTGTTAAGCTTATTCTCTTTCTACACCAATAAAAAAAATCTGCCCCATTAGGGTTTGGTAAGGCAGACACCAGCTGTGTCAGTGCCAAACTGTTATTATATATCTGAGTATTTGCAAATAGGATCAAACTTTCTTATTATATATCTGGGTATCTGTAAATAGGAATAAACTGCAACAGTATGTGCAGATATACAAAAAGAAAAGGAAGAACATGGAAGATTGAGTTGAACATTTTTTTTCTCTCTCTTTTCCTCACTCACTTAAGGGTTCCCTCAAAAGCAATTTGGTAAAATAATCCTTCACTAGAATTCTTTTATTTAAGTAGCTTGTTAACATCACAAAAATTAATTTCCTATCTAAAAGATTTATACATATAGTGGCAATCAAAATGGACAAGATAGAAAGTCTAGTGCTGGTTAGAGCAGCATAACTCAATCACTATAGAAGATTTCAATTCCACGACAGTACCAAGTTGAAAAGTTAGTAGGAAATTCTAGCTCACCCTCATATCATGCCAATATAAGAATAGTTGTGAGAAACAAGCACAAATTGTGCTGCATAAAGAGGTATAAATAAGGAGATAAGAAGTTGCATTCACAAGAGAAGTAAAGATGGTGAGGAGATATTAACTCACCCTTATGTCAAGACCCTCTATTCGGTTTCTCAAAATTTTGCCTCTATCACAAACAAAATAAAGTAAACAACTCAAAGCAGATGCCCAGACAGATTCTTCCTTCTCCTCTGTCTGCCAAAAGGAAAAAAAAAGGTTCAGATGGTAGTGTACCATAGGAGTTAAGAAAATTAACATGGTGCATTATCAGCAGATATATCATAATGATGACATTATCTTGTGACATCAACTACCTTTTTTTTTTAACTGACATCAACCACTTGGCGAAATAATTTTCATTCTGGATTTTAGAGTAAAGTTACTAATAGTGCTTCCTTTCATGCATTCTTACTCATGCTGTAAGTCCCATTGTTGGCCCTGTAACAGTGTTATTTGTTCTTGATTGATTTGCACTGTGTATTCATTCCCATTCTAGACTATGAAAGCATCACTTTGAACATTTTGAGTTCTTAGTTTCTTAAAATAGTTCAGGAGATATGCTTCCCGTTAAAGGTTAGCAATATGAAGCCCAAAGCATCATGCTTAGTTAAAAGGTACAGAGAAGTTGAGATAAATAAGCCAGCAAAAGTAGAGTTGTTCAAATTATGCCAACTGAATCATACCTGAACAAGAAATAGAAGTATTTCATATAAAATGTTTAGGATCCAAGATTCAATGCTATCAATAGCTGATAAAGTGCCCAACTTGTTAACAGAGTCTGCCTTCCTGTTCTCCTGTGCAGCAAGATGCTCGTTAATATCAGCAAATGATTCTTGTGAGTACTCTTCTTCAATTGTGGACGTATCATCTGCCATTATTGGTTCCAATAACTGGCCATGAACCCCAAGATTCAGAATCAAATCAAAAGCACGAACTCTGCAAGCAGCTTTTGGAGAGCTAAGCATTTCCTGAAACGTAATTGCAAAACAAACTTTAGAAACTCTGACAATCAGCACCTGAAAACTTCACATTTAATTGATGCCGCACCTCAAGCATGGATAGAGTGAGAGGAGCTGCAGTCTCAGAGTCCAATACATACCTGCAAAGAATTTTTCATTGACCTTCCATGAGCAATTCATGCAACCATAATAAGAAGGAAAAAAGGAGAAAATGAATTCATTGACCAACTAAAGAAGGGATGATCACAAATCCAAGTGCATTACAACTTACAAATCTTGAGATTCTTTTATTTTTCGTATGTAGTCCTTGAAGGAACCAGCGGACAGCAACAATATAATATGCTTACGAGTTACAATCAGTTATTTTCTAATTCTAATGCTCCTTGCCTCGATTAAAATTTAATATTTTGACAGCTTAACAGTCATGAATAGATAAATTCAGGTATAGCAGTACAATGTATAAGAATTTCCAAAACTTTATCTCCGAAACCTACTCGGTGAAAAATCAGCAAACAATAAGGATCAAAATAAAAGACATGTCCATGTTAAATTAATCAATATAACTCGTTGAACATGATAATAGACAAATCAAAAAAATAAAGCAAGACACTTTGCAATGAATAGTTTGTCCATAGAGTACAAACTCGAGCGTGCAATGCTGACAATTAACACTCAGAATTAGCTATTAAACATTAAAATTGTAGTTTGTGCGCCTAAGCATAATGGGAACCCTTTCATACAAACCACTAATTTGTCGATCCTCAACTTTTCCATTCTCGTATGCCTATAATATCACATTCACCTCCAGTTAAATTATTTATATATGCTTGAAATAGGAGTGATCCACTCACAACTCAGTTGGATGCCACTTTCCTTTCCCATACTGAACAAAATGGCATGGCAGTTCACATTTCAAGTAACTTAGGCCTCAGAAAGGGATCAAGAAGGACAACTGAATGGTGAATTCCAATACAATGATAATGTTATGCAATCAGAGCATTGCAAGTTATGCTCAAATTAATTACCACAGCAAACTACATATGACATCACTGAATCAGCTAACAATGTACCGCATGCATGCGCATCTATTACAGTGCAAATATAGATCCAATGACAGATTTGAATGAATAACAACAGCAGGCCATTGCATCAGAACTTACATATCGATAACAAGCTTGATAAGGACACTGACAGCCACATCCATTGATGGCTTTCCACTGTTGTTACTTAATCTAGATGATACAGTGAAATTATTAGCACTCTGAGAAGGTGTCTCTGAGCTTACTGCAGCAATAACCTCGCATACCTCAGCAGGATTCAATCGCAAAGGTTGTTGCTCACTGAGTCAATACCAAATGAAAAAGGATGAGAATAAGAAAAGACAGAGGAAACTGAAAGAAAAAATTAATCAATTTAACTCGAATTCCTGAACAGAAAGAAAAGAAATCATGATTTCAAATGAAAAGCAGGTCAGAGTCAATAAACAGGTATTCAAATCCAAAACCAGAAGGGTTAAGTCAAATACAAAACCTGATGATTTTATATTAACACACAACAGCATATCTCCAAGACATCTGAGAATGATGTTAGATGATAATGCAGGCTGAAGTTCAATATTCAATGTCAAGAAACATGCAATTTTTCAATTACCTTATCTGAGCTTATTTCAAGGAAACCTTATATAATTTTGCCTTCTTTCTATTTTTTTATTTTTTAATGTATCATAGCCATTACAATTTTGCATGTCCATCAAAATGAATAACATACATAACAGGGAGAAATGAAGCTCCCAGAAATAGACAGAAAAAAAAAAACTAATTCATACATGATTAAAATACAGACAAGCCAGTGTTACTAAGAAGAGATGCAGACGTGACATCAGTCAAAAGATGAATGTTAAAAACTTGTGCTCTTGCCATGTAGATACAGATAACATAGCAAGACCACAATAGACATGATTTCCATTTTGTACCTGTAGTGACGATAATGGAAAAGTGGTCGAGCACGTGGGCGGAATGTGCTTGCAGGAGAATCCTCCCTGCAAAATAGCAATCAGAACAGTCAGAAACACACTCAAAATTTTCAAACTATACTACAATTGAACTGCAAAGATTGCAACGTCAGAATCATCGTGATATATCTCTTGAAAAGAACTTCACTTTCAGCATAACCATGGCACATGCTCCAAGGCTATGTTATGAAGAATAAGTTGCAAGTAAGCACATTTGAACTTTTTTGGTATTGTTCAAACTTTTCGCTCACATACTCTTATCAATAACTAACCATAATTTCCAGTATCAATTGTATGCGTAGATGAAATTTCCTTTACCATTACATGATATATATATAAATATGCACTCTTCATTCAGTGATGTTCATTTTCTTTTCTTTTTTTTTTACCACTCAAGTCCTTTTAACTATCAAAAGTCAAATGAGCTTTTTCAAATATGCTTCCCTCTTCCTCTAGTCTCTGAGTTATGTTAAGAAGAAGAAGTATGGCAGAAGCTGACAAATGAAGCCAATCAACTTCACTACACGCTGGTCTGATTCATTTCCCCTAACTAGCAGGTATAACGAGGAATGTTAGTAAGAATTAACCCCAGAACGATTCGGATGGCCTAAACCTAACACAACCTTAAATACAGCCTTTGACCTGGTCCTTACACACAGGAAAAAAAGATGCTTCTATCTGTTTACAGAAAAAAAGAATTATGCGCAAAAGAGAAAAAAGGCAAGCTTCATTGGAACAAAATTTTCCAAGCAGGCAAAGCAATAATATCAGAAAGAAGAACATGCCAAATTTGGCGAGGTCCTGCTTTACTGCGTTTAGATGCTGTTATTGCTCTTAAATGAGGGCGAGCAGAGGCTGGATTGGTAATCGTTGTAAATGATGAAGGCTGCAACAATTGATCAAGATAAGGCATGTCAGCAGTTCCAAAATATTTCCAAGGCTGCCCCTTCATTTTGGCTTCCATGTCTCCTACAAGTAGAGCTGCAGCACCTACTTCTAAGAAATTACATGTGCTCACATCTTTAAGGTCCACAGCTCGACCACTGCATTAGAGGATGCGGTACGAACTCAAGTTAATTCTCTACACAACATACAACAAAATAAAGCAAACAGAACCAAAATAAAAGGCAAATGGACACATAATGCCCACTGGAAAATGCAATTACTTGTCAGTTGTGAGATATGACAATGGATGTTCCCCAACCCAACGCCACTTCAAAACATCATATGCAATATAATCCAGGTCCTCTCTTGCATCAACTTCTTCAATATTTGACAAGTTTGAAACAGGTAATGCTGTCGGATCTTTCTTCTCTGAAGTTTCTCCACCAGGGCTTAATTGGGAATTGAAAGATCTACTCAACAAAGATGACAATGATGGAAGTGATTGTCTTGATGCAGAAGGAGCTCCAGCGAATGCAGCTGGTTGGAATGAGCGCCTAGGAACATGTTTAGACACTAGAGAGCGCACATAATTTAATGACTTTACAAGTGAACCAGAGGCAAAACTAGATATGGGCAAAGAAGGTGAAGAATTTATCGAAGTTGTTGAAGCAACAGATTGATGATTCAAAGATCGGGAGCATGGTGACAATTGTCGATTTGGGTTAATATCATACTCAGCAGCTGTGCACACACAAAATCGATCAATCTGAAGTAATGTCTCCTCACTAGGTTTATATCTGCAGCAAAAGAATAATAACCTCATAAAGTCTAATGAGAATCCAGCAGAGATGTTGTATCAATAAGAAAATCGGTGCACAAAAGGCACATTTAGATTGACCAACTAATTCTTGAGAGCCTTTAAAGATCTGAAATTTCATCATGTTGACTCAAATGTGGTGTTAAATACAGATATACTAAGACAAAATAAATCATCCTTGTTAAATTGCCAAAAACTGATAAAAATGCAGGTTATAGGTGTGGAACCCCACCGCCTACAATAGGTTTCTATTAAGTTGAGTAGTTGTTCAAGAGGTATTTATGGTAGGGAATTCTCAAGGCAGGAAAATAAAATGTTACACATCTTGGCAAGTTGCAGGACCACTGCAAGGCAGATGTACTACAACCATCAGGACTTCTATTGTTAGATAATTATATCATTTTCGTCAAGTCAGATCAACAAGTGCATTCACCATTCCAGGTAGACTACTGCTTTGAAAACATAAGTTTTAACGCAACATGAAAGCTTCCAAATCCTCCAAAGCAAAGCAAGGGCTTGCTATGTGAAAATCTATTCTTGTAACTGCCCTAAAGAAAGCAGACCAAATAAAGTTGCTACAGATCACCACAATTAGAATTAAATTTGAACCAATCCAAGTAACACACAAGTAGTCTAAGCCAATGCCTGAATAAGCAGGATGCAATGCTATCAAACTATAAGATAGAGCATTATTTTGAAGCATAGGCAACCCTAACACAGAAAGACACGAATTAGAATTTTAGAAGCACTCTATATCTTCCAGTATACATATGTTAAGCACAACAGAACAGCTTTTCCACAGTTTACTTTTAGTTTTTTTAGTTAAATCCAACAAAATACAAGCTATATCTCAAATATAAACAAAAATAAAACAAGAACAATGCCTTCAGGTCTCATGCCTATAGTAGTCAATCAGGAAACCTCCTGAAACATCATAAAGCAATAATGAAATTGAGTTAATGATATGTGCATGTCTTACATTAGGGTCTCAATTATTAATCCTAATCCACGAGGGATAACCATACTATCAAACAACTTTTGCACAAAGGCTTTAAATAACCATGTGGATCCAAGAAATATGGATAAACAGAATCAAAAGCAAGCAGGTAATAAAAGTGGGTGCAGGACAACATTACCGTAGAAGGAACCGCTTCAAAAGTGCCACACACCTTCCAACAACAGCTGGGCTGGTGCAAATTAAACAAATATAAGCGCCAAGAGAAAAAACATTGTAACAGCCATAACTGTAATATGCTTGAAGGAGAAGACAAAAGTCACAATAATGTAGAAAAAATATGCAAAGATGTAGTTAGGATATATATGTATAGTTGATGAAAGAACTTGACTTTCTGATTTACACACACGCTCTATGAACATATCTATGGTTAAAAACACTTTATCGAAGCAGCATCAGTTTTTATGTCCTCATGCAAGTGCTGCATATAGAGTCCTCACCAAAATACACAAATGTTATGTTCAATAATAGTAACAGTATGATCTTTTTATTTCCTGTTATTCATTTAGCAAAGGCTGGAAAGTTTTAAACAACAAAAAAGAAATATCTTAAGAATAGCATCTTAATATTTTGGTTCATGGGTAGTTTTAAACAATTTGCACATAAGCCCCCAGTTGTGCAAGCCTACAGCTGAAACTTTCCATAATGCCATTTCAGAAAGGTAGTTTACTAGGAATATGAACGACCAAGCACGCAAGACAGCCACAATATTGCTCACATTCAACTAATTAAGCAGAGACTTGATAAATTTTGTCTTGAAGTAACATTTTAAATTGCATGTCCCTCTTCTGCTAATTTTCCATTTCTTTTTTTCTTTATGTTGTTGAACTTTGACAAAGTAAAATTAGGAGGGTTCAAAGCAATAGGTGCAAGCAAAGAAAAGTTGGAAATTAGCTTCTCTGCCACTTCCAGCTATAAAGAAGCGCCGTCCAGCCGTCAGACTAAATAGCTCAACCACGTCTGAACCTGATTGTGCATTTCTAATATCAAGTACATATTGGCTAAAGCAGCATAACAATTTTGTACAAATATTCAGATGGAAGAAAATCTGACACTCCTTTTCACAGCTCAAATAACCTAATCAAATAGGACAAAACTAACAAAAAGAAATTGCTTCTGGTACAAAAATGGACCATGCAAAATAAAAAGAAACAAGCATATGCAGATGTTGATTTCATGAGAAATACTGTAAGTTCAGATGGGCAGTGCCATACCAAAAAGAAATATTACATTTACCTGCGCTCCCTTTCAGCAATTGTATGTTCTAAAATAACATTGTACGCTAAGTCAGTTGTTGCTGGTGAAGCTAGATAGTCCTGCCAATTTTAAGTGGAAGTTGTAAGAATCAAAATTAAATCCTACATACATTATGTAATAAGATAGCATTTTTATACATCAATTAGTATGTGATGAAAAGAAGGCCAACCTAAAGAAATTCACTCACTTCGATGCTCAAGCTACAGCCCAGGGTCAAGCAGGACATATACTACTCACAGAGGGTATCAAAGAGGGCAACATGGAGAGTGACCAAGAGAGCTATGCCAACAAAAATCCTAAAGCAAGATAAATTAACACTAGTTCAACGCCACTAAGTAATATCATGGAGTATCTAAGGCTCTATTGGGCTATAGTGATTTAATTAAGCATGTTCAAGATTTCTCTTCCTCATTCCTGCTATAATTTCGACAAAGGTTGCTGAACTCACCGTAATTGCCTAACTAGCTCACAATGTAAAATCAAGTAGCCAACTTTTTTCAATACAGAAAGAAAAATTGAGCATTGTGTACCAATATAACTGATCAATCCTATGACAAATTTAGTTAAACTAACCCTCTTGTGATGAAACAACCCAAGTAAGGGACCAGCAGATGTCAGTTGCACAACAGGCAAATTTTATGTTTTTCTATCACTGCAATCCCAATAACATTTCCACTAAAAGATTCAATTTTAAAACACTGATTACATTGCAAAATGAATCAACTTTACTAGTCATTGAGCCAAAACACTAAATTTCCCCAATTGCCCTTTTAATGCTACACACAAATCTCAAGATAATAAAAAAATTTTAAACAAAATCCAATTAAAAATTAAATTATTACCATAAACTCAAAATTCAAATTCAAAAACTAACAAGATCCAATTACAAATCCAACGGCAAATCACTAACCCGAAGAGTTCTAGAAGCTTCAAAGGAAATATTCCCATGATGCGAACCAGCAACAGTAGCAGCAGCAGCAGCAGCAGTAGCGGAGGAAGAAAAAGAAGAACAAGAAGAGGAGGAGGAGGAGGAGAGACAATCAGCAACAGCACGACGAAGAGGCTCGGGAGGTTTCTTAACCGAAGAAGATCTCAACCTGGACACACCTCCAACACCGCCAGCAGCAGCAGCGAGCTGGTGGTGGAGCTGTAACCTAGAACTGCTGTTGCCAGGACTATTACGAGATGGACTAAAAGTAGAAGACATTAAAACAAATCGAAATCAAAATTAAAAATCTTTCTTCAGATTTCAGGGATTTGACATTTGAATTGTAGAAATTTCAAAAAAAAAAAAAATCAAAAATTCTGATTGCTGCTGGTGTTGGTTTGGGTGTGAAAGAGGCAACAAAAACAAGAGGAAAAAGGCTTTGGTTTTCGGTTCGATGTTAACGGCGTGATGTGTTTTTGGGTGTTAAGATTGTGATTAATGTGTTATTGATTAGTGATTAATTAGATTATTAGATTTAGCTTTTTTTTTTTGAACAAGATTATTAGATTTAGCTTAGCTGTAAGTATAAGCGTACATTTCTTGGATTTGTATTAGCTGGCAACTGCTAAAATTATTCTTTTTTTTTTTTTTTTTTTTAAAGAGAGGAGGAAGAATGATAGTCAAGGTCTAAAACAGGAAAAAAATAGAAAATGTGTTCTGGATTTAGGTTTAAAAAATTAAAAATATTCCAAATTATATATATAAAAAAATTTATTTTTTATTAAATTCATTTAATTCAATCCAAACCAATTAAAATTTTTATAATTATTGAATGCTAGATGTAATTATCAAAAAAAATTAAAAATATTTTGCTTGTGCGATAGAATGATTTAATAGCTGCTACTTATTAATTTATAAAATTAATTTTTATGTATTTTGATAATAAATAATTATAGTTGAAAATATTTTATAG
>CATIWK010129185.1:0-21415 GCA_949634005.1 Mallotus japonicus
AAAGTTTAAAAAAGAAAACAAACACTTTTAAGCATAATAATTATTCAAAAAATTAAAAAAATAATATTGGGTAAATATGAGGTTGGGTGGAAAAATTAAAAAAATAATATTTTGGAACAAACACTATAAAAATTAAAAATATTTTAAAACAAACAGTTAATATTTTTAAAATATTTTTTTTATAAAAATAAAACCAATCATCTATGTTTACGTACTTTCTATGCTTACTTTGTTTTAAAAAAAAAATAATGTACTTTATTTAGAAAATTTTATATAAATTTACAAAAAATGTAAAAAATATTGTGCTTTTTTTTAAACTAACATCATTTTTTGTAAATATAAAAATTATAGTGTTTTGTCATTATAACTTGATATATTTTATATTAAAGTGATGCACTATAAAAAATAAATCACTTTTTATGAAATTAATTTTATAATATTTATAATTATATAAATTGAAATTATTTTAACTATTTTTACATAAAATAATTTTAAACTAACAAAAAATAGTGATAATTTAGAAAAATATATCAAGTTATAATAAAATAGGGAAAAGGTGCAAATACCCTCTTAATGTTTTTACCTAATCGCAGATGAACCATTAATGTTTCTGGACCCCACAAGTTGTTAGTGTCTAAACGGAGAGGGGTGCTTATATGGTTCAATTTTATAACGTTAAGGATGTAATTGAACCCCTAAAAACATTAATGGCTCATCTGCGATTAGGTCAAAACATCAAGGGGGTATTTGCACCTTTTCCCTTAATTTTTACTTGTGTTTATAATATATTCGATTAGTTTTTTTTTTAAATAACACATATATGTTTGTTTAATTTAGTAGCATTTGCATTGTAAAAGAAGTGTTATTTTCTTTAGAAAGCAGTGTCTTTGTTTATTTATTTATTTGTTTAGAATATTTTTTTTCAAAAAAAAGAGCAATTAAACAAAAATATTCTATGGTTTTTAGTTAAATAAAAAAATAATAAAACATTATTTTATTCCAGTGCTGTTTTTTGTAATTATTTTTAAAATACGAATTGAATCAGTTGTTATTTTTACTTATTTTTTTTTAGGTCATGTCATTGCTGAAAATTATGTTTAGCAAAAATACTATGTACTAATAAATTTAAGGGTTATTTGCAAAAAAAATCATGACTTTTAGTGGTTTTTGCAATTTTAACCAAACATTTCAATTTTGGCAAAATAAAACACTAATTTACAATCTTTGGCAATTCAAATCACTGATCACAATTCTGGTTAACTTCTGCTTGCCTATCAGGCCATTGTTGGGTCTACATTCCACACTAGACCTTTCACTAGAGTTTGTTGTGTGTTTGTTAACCCAACAATGGCCTAACAGGCAGGCAGAAGTTAACCAGAATTGTGATTGATGATTTGAATTGCCAAAGATTGTAAATTAGTGTTTTATTTTGCCAAAATTGAAATGTTTGGTTAAAATTGCAAAAACCACTAAAAGTCATAATTTTTTTTGCAAATAACCCTAAATTTAATATAAAAAATTATGTGTGCTGATGAAATATCTTATTTAAAATTTTTCAATCCCGTAAAAAAAAAACTTAATATATATTTGTTTATCAAATATAATATTTTAAATTTAAATCTTTTATTTTGGCCATTTTATAATAGAATCACCAAATAATTGTTATTTTTATTTGTATTTTGTAGTTTTTTCTTGGAATTATCACAAAATAATTGTTAAAAATTATAATTTTAATTAATTTTTTCTTTTCCTTGCAGGCTTGATGACCTCGATGGAGATAAAAATTGACATTTTTTTTTATTTTTATCTATTTGTTCTTCCTTTCTTTCATATGAACAATTTGCATAAAACATTAATATTAAAAATATGAACTTAATGTCTGTATTAAATAATAAATACAAATTTAATATCTATATTAAATAAGGACTTGAGGTCTGTACTATACGTGCGGCGAAGCACGGACAAACTTTCTAGTATATAAATAAAGCAGGAATAAATATTCTTTTGATCTCCTTCCTCATCTGTGAAGGTTATTCTTTAATAAATAGGAATAAGAGATTATTCATTTCTATTTGTTATTATTAATTTTTTATATAAAATATGAGGCAAAGCCTAATACGTTATTCTTTTCTCCAATTATTGAATTCAAATAGTGGTAGAATTAAACACAACATAAATCAAAAAAAAAATCAAAATGATACCAAATTATAAACACAACATAAAATGACAACATCCTCTTACGACTCAACAACATCAAAAACTTAAAATCATTTCTTTAAAATTTTTCTATTACAATAATTACAAATCACTTAAGTCCAAAGAAAATGTTTAGCTTTAAGTTATGGTATATTTTTTGTATACTTTTCATTTATTTTTAGTTTCCTATACAATAATAAACGGAGTCTTTAAGATATGGGCAACTCTGTGCTTCCTTTTTTGTGGAAGAGGACGAACGGAATCATTTTCAGCATCCTGCGAATACAAAATTAAATCAGACACTAAACAACAACAAAAAAAAATAAATTACAAAAAACTAATAACAATATATACCACATCAACACCTTTCACATTTTGTCCACCACAACCATCAGAATAAGTGGGAATAGAAATAGAATCAACATCTTCAACACCCTATCTAATAATAGAAATTACAAATAAATAAAACATATAAAAAATAAAAAAAAAGTATTTAATAGAGCAACGCATGCTAGACTCTTTTAACAAAACCCAATAAAAATTAATTTAATGATACTACTAGATTTTTAACTATTTCATTTATAAGATTATATAATTTTGTATTTATTTTGGTTTGTTGAAATTAAAAAAAATAACATTTAGAAAATAATGGTAAATTTATTAAAAAAGAAAGAGAAAAAAAAAGGAAAAAAAAAAGAGATTGTATTTCAACATAAAATGTTAAAAAAATTATGAAATAAAATCCCAAAAAATATATATTGGCTAATGCTCCACTAATATAAAAAGATGAAAAAAATAAGGAAAAAAATGAGAAAATAAAAATTTTGAAGTAAGATGAAAAAAAAAAGAGAATTAAAAAATTAAAAAAAAAGAAAGGAGGAAAGACTAAAAATAAATAAAATAAAATTTTAAAAAAGAGAAATAAATTAAGAAGGAAAAAAAGAAAGGAAAAAATAAAGCAAAAGAAAGAAGGATACATATCTGTAAATAAAATGGACACTAGTATAAATAAAAAGGGTAAAATAAGCAAAAAATGAAAAATTGAGGTATTTTGATTAATAAAATAAAAAAAAGTGCCTATTTGATAAAAAAATTTTGAACATTTTTATAAAAATCCTAAAAACTTTTTTTTTAATTGATGATTGGATGAACTAAAACAGGCCCACAAGATACAGCCCAGCCCAGCCCAGCCCATTCAAAACTGGGAGGAAATTATCCTGATGTTATCGCTGCTTTTTCTAGAAAATCTGAAACCCTAAAATACGCAACAAAACCCACTACACTCTAGAAAATCTGAAACCCTAAAAAACACAACAAAACCAACTACACTGCAGCCGAATCAATGGCATTAACTAAGAAAAGGTATTGCAGTCGTTTATTGAATACAGAGAGTATGGTTTATTGAATCAATTTATTATGATTGATTTGATGCAATCATCAATCCATTGATTGATTAACATGACTTTTTCTTTTATTTAACCATTGATTAACATGATTTTATCTTTATTCATTTGCGTGAAAAATTGAGGTATTTTGATTAATAAAATTAAAAAAAGTGCCTATTTGATAAAAAAAATTTGAACATTTTTATAAAAATCTTTTTTTTAATGATGATTGGATAAACTAAAACAGGCCCACAAGATACAGCCCAGCCCATTCAAAATTGGGAGAAAATTATCCAGATGCCCATTCAAAACTGGGAGGAAATTATCCTGAAGTTATCGCTGCTTTTTCTAGAAAATCTGAAACCCTAAAAAACGCAACAAAACCAACTACACTGCAGCTGAATCAATGGCATTGACTAAGAAAAAGTATTGCAGTCGTTTATTGAATACAGAGAGTATGGTTTATTGAATCAATTTATTATGATTGATTTGCTGCAATCATCAATCCATTGATTGATTAACATGATTTTTTCTTTTATTTAACCATTGATTAACATGATTTTATCTTTATTCATTTGCGTGAAAAATTAAGATATTTTGATTAATAAAAAAAAAGTGCCTATTTGATAAAAAAAAAATTTGACCATTTTTATAAAAATCTTTTTTTTTAATGATGATTGGATAAACTAAAATAGGCCCACAAGATACAGCCCAGCCCAGCCCAGCCCATTCAAAACTGGGAGGAAATTATCCAGATGTCCATTCAAAACTTGGAGGAAATTATCCTGATGTTATCGCTGCTTTTTCTAGAAAATCTGAAACCCTAAAAAACGCAACAAAACCCACTACCCTCTAGAAAATCTGAAACCCTAAAAAACACAACAAAACCAACTACACTGCAGCCGAATCAATGGCATTGACTAAGAAAAGGTATTGCAGTCGTTTATTGAATACAGAGAGTATGGTTTATTGAATCAATTTATTATGATTGATTTGCTGCAATCATCAATCCATTGATTGATTAACATGATTTTTTCTTTTATTTAACCATTGAATAACATGATTTTATCTTTATTCATTTGCGTCATTTAAGGATATGATCTAAAAATTTTAGAAATTCATTTCATCAACCAAGGAGATGATCTAAAAATATAATAATTATATTGATAATACATAATTTTCTATTATATTCAATATAATCACAATACTAGTTATAATATTCTAAATGAATATTAAATTTTTCTTGACTAGTTTCAAATAATTATTATCTTAAATTTTTAAATTTTCTTTGATATTTGTATTAATTGGCGTTTCAATATAATATCTGAATTGACTTCTTTTTATTATATCATTTAATAATGTTCTGCTTTTGGGTTTTTTTTTAACAACATAAAAGATATTATATATTAATTATAGTTAGTAACATTACAAGTAGTTGGGCTAGCACATGGATGAAAGGCCATAATACAAACAAGGCATTGACAAATTGATGAGCTAGAGTAAAAAGAGAGCCCAAAAACATGTTGTAGGGTAGAAACCCTAATTTGAAGATAACACAAACAAGCATCTAAATGCCTAGCGGTGGTGGCGGCCACCACGGTGACAGCACCCTGGAGTGGCTCGACATTATGCCGAATAGACTTGAGCTGTGAGTGTTATGGACTGAAAGAGACAACACTATCCAAACACTTCGATAACAGCTGCAAGCAGAGTAAGATGGAGAAGATCAACCGAAGGACATTAGCAAGCAACCTCCAGGGAGAGGGATCTTCTTCCTTCACAGAGTTCGTGTAATGCCTTGCAGGTGAGCTGAGACCTAGCCGAGAGCAAGCTGCAGTGTTTATTAATTCAGCAACGATCGGACACACCTTAGCAATCCCAGCAGCGAAACAAAAAGCGGCAATAGAGCCAGACCATCTGCACCAAAAACTATCCAGAATATGGAAGCTATGAAAGCTACAGAAGCAGAGGACAACAAGCCATCTTCACCAGACAACTATCAAGCTCAAAGCTGAGCACAAAGCTATGAAGCACAAAATACACTTACACATCTTATTATATAACTAAACCATAAACAGAAAGTAAAGAAAAGAAAATAAAAAGAAACAGGGGGATAAACCCCCTAGAAAACACAGACTATCAGCTCTGGAAGCACTGTATAAGAGAACTCTCTAGAGAGAAAAGTGAGTGTTTCCCTGCTGCTATAAACTTAAATGCAACTTCTGCTTTTGGGTTCTATTGATGCAATCGAGTTTAAAAGTGATCTTTGAGTGACTATTATTCTTGAGGACTATGGAGTCACCAAAGTTAAAGGGTTTTTTGAAGACTATTTTCCATGCAAATTGGCAATAGTAAGAGCTCTTTTTCAATTATAAAAAAATGTTCTTTTTTTAATATATATTTTTATCAATTTGAAGAAAAATTCCAGTTTTATTTTTCATTTTGTTTGCTTCATCAATGAGCGTTATTATTTCATTTTATATTGTAGGTTTTATTCAAGCTGAGAGAATAGTTGATATATTTTGTAATTTCCCTTGTCTAAAGCCTTTTCTATTTGTTATGTTTATGGCACAAGAAGTATGAGTATCTGTTGTCGCTTGTGGGGCAAAGTCCATTTTGCTCTTTTTTATTTTTGTTTTTAATTTTTTTTTTAAAAAAATCAATTATTTTTATTTATTTTTTTTAAAATCTAAAATTTAAGTTGCACACAGGTGAATCTGTCGTGCAAGAATTTAAACACTCATAGGCTGTAAATTTTTTTTAATAATCTAATAAAAAAATTGAATTAGAGCCATAATGTTATTGTGTTGCGTTGCAACCCCCGACACAAATCATTATCCATGAGATATATTGTGTCATTGTGAATAATGTTGTACAAAGAATATGTTTATTAGTCAGATTTCTTTTAGAGGTCATATGTTTTATGAAAAATAAAGGTGAGAATCGGAATCGGAATGAGTGATTTCAATTCCTACTATTTGGTTCATTAAAATATTGCATGAGAATAGGAATGGATTCCCCCATCAATGGGAATCACCATTCTCCTTGTAAGAGTAAGAAATGATTTTTCATTCCCATAAAATTAAGTCAAATTAATTATAAATTAATCAAAATTTTAAATATTATCATATATTATTAAAATTTAGGGATAAGTACAATAAAATACACTGTGGCTAGATACTTTTTCACTTAAAGGGCTGTGGTATATTTTGTAACATTTAAGGGTCTGTGGTTTTATTTTACTTGCATTTTGGTACCCTACTCAGTAATAATGTTAAAAATATATGATACAATGTTAAAATAATATAAATTTTTAATAGTGTAATTATTGACTAAGTAGTATAGCATGCAACTAACTGAAATAAATTCACAATAAATAAAAATAAGATGTATTGTTTAATTTTATTATGAATAAAAAGAAATAATTTTTAAAATAAAATCGTAATATTTTTAAAAGTAACTAAATAGTTATATTGATGGTAAATCACATGTAAAACATTTGTATTATTGAGAGAGAGTGTTATATTAAAGTTTCATTACAAAATAATAACGATATTTGTTAATAGGGTATTAAATTGTTAAAAAATAAAACCACATACCTCTAAATGTTACGAAAAAAACCACAAACTTTTAAGTGAAAATGCATCTAACCATAGGGTACTTTTTTGTACTTTTCCCTAAAATTTATGAAAAATAATATTTTTTAAGTAATGAAATAAAATAAATAAATTCATAACAATTATTATTTAATATATTTTCATATATAAATAAGATTGATTCTAATTCCGATTTTCTTGTAAACCGAACACTTTATTAAAATTTTCATTCCATTTTCAATTTCCCCATTTCCATTTTCATTCTGATTACAATTTCGGAATACGAACCAAACGACCCTTTAGAGGTTTTAAATGTTATTCACTTGATGTACTTGTGTTTTTTCAATACCTCTCTCTTTTTTTGTTCTTTTTTTCGGACATCTAGGACCTTTATTCTCAGCTGAAACAATTGATCCTAGAATAGCATATGATTATTACTGGTACTTTGTTATGCTTTCTATGGTACTACAAGTGCTTAGTGATTTTAGCAATTGATCCACTTACTTTCTCACCATTATGTGGTTCTGAGTGTCTCAAAAAACTGAAGACAGAACATGGGAAATTCCAGTTGGGAAATATTTACTGTTGACATGATGAATAAATTTTACTTTTCTCTTGGTTTTGTTAGATCACAGGCACAAGTAATGATAAGTTTTCTTGGAGCCTCTTATTGTACTGTTTAACTTATTACTAAAACATTTGTGCACTAAATATTTATTGATGCTCTACCTATCACAGCTCATCTATTGTTATGGCTCTTCAGGTTGGGAAATGTTTTGAACATATATAGTATATTTTATTATATGTGTTGTTAGCAAATATTCTACTACATGTGGTATCTTTTTTCTCTTTTTATATGTAATGTTGTGAGTGGTTTAGTTTTATCTCACATTTCTTTCTTTCTTAATTTACATATTCTTTTATCATATTTGACCCAAAAAAAAAATTTACATATTCTCATTGGCCATGCTGAAGCGTAATTTCTTCGACATTTATCCCTTTGGTTTTTGCTCTTATAGTATAACTATTTACTTGCTTATGCAAGTTCTGCATGTCATAATTATTTTAATATCTATTTCTAAAATTTTCTTATAAAATTAATTTTGACGCACCTTGTATATGTAACATGTATATTAGTAAACATGTAAACTGGGAAAGTTCATAAGCATCTCAAGGAAACTTAATAAGTCCACTCCTTATCTTGCAGTGTCTTCAATGAGTTCAAACCAATCAAAGGTCCACTCCTGTGCCCTTGGCAATGCCTCTCAAGGCAACATCTTAGAAAAGCTAGTTATGGGCTATTCTTTTTTCAGTCTTTCGGGGCTTAAAAGCCCAAATGTAATGTCTCCCTAAGGCTTTTAGTGTAGGTTTTTTATTTGTCACAATATTTGGCTTAAGGGTTAATTTGCCCCCTATACTTGGAAGCGCTAGCCAAAAAACCTAGAAATTAACTTTCTGGCTTATTTACACAGGAACTTGGCAGATATGGCTAAAAGACCACAAAATTGGCCAATGCCTTTGCGCGTGACGTCCATTCGCGAATTGATATTAAAATAATGATTAAAAAAATATAATTAATTCATAATATTAAAAAACCCAACGAACCTAACATATCTCTCCCTCCCTCTTTATTTTGTTGGTCATCTCATCTCTCTCCTTCTTATGTTTCTGAAATTCCCAAATCAAAACCCTAATTGGAATAACCATTGTTGCCAACAGTATGTCTTCCTCAAGCTCATGTTCTTTTTACTCTTCACTCTCAATGCGAACTCCAGTATTCCAATTTGTTGAAGACAACGATCCACAGTTTGAGGTAATTAAAGTGCAAGTGTGAACTCGTCGTTCCAAGGAGGACCTCTTGGACACAAGACAACCCAGGCAGAAGGTTTTATGGCTGCATAAAATATGATAAGAAAAAGGTGACTGTGTAAGTTGTAATGTTAATGGAAGCGGTAATTTCTGTGGTTAGAATGAGTATTTTTGGTTGATTATTTTTGTATGTTCAGAAGTGCAGGAGTTTTATTTGGTACAATGAAGATTTTCCAGATATGGCAAAGCAAGTCATTCGTGACTTTATGGCAGAGGTTAAAAGGTTGAGGGAATTTAATGGAAGAAGAAATGCATGGGAAATTAAAAGCAATAAAGAGAGGAGTTATAATAGGGATGATGAACTGAAGAACAAAGTGAATGGGTTGGAAATGGAAGTGAAGACACTAAAGATGCAGATGTATCACATAGCCAATGAGAATAACAGTTATTTGAAAGTCGTGTTTGTTTTGAAGGTGCTCTTGGTTTTGTCATGGATTTTCTATCTTGCAATAGTGGTGAACAACTTGTTTGGCAAGAAGATTGGCAACCAGTATCCTGAATTTAAATGAGCCATGTTGTATTAAGCCACTGCATATGCAAAACTTAAGAACTTTTAGTGAACTTTTTGTAATGGAAAGCTAGACATAGTAGCAATGTTAACACATTTTTTGTATCTTGTTAAGTATGATGTATCATGGTTGTGTTATGAAAGATGGGATGGACTTTTGTATTTTTTGCAATCTGATATAAATTTTAAAATCTGTTACTATATAATACAACATAATAGGGACAAAATTTATAGAAACAAAGTAGTAAAATACAGAACACCTCGTGGACATACAAAAAAATGAATAAATAAGGATAGTGAAACATATATAAACATCGTCAAATAACAAATGAATAAAAAAAAAGAATAGCTAAAATGTTTTTATGATCAATAATTGTAATTGTATGAGTTAAAGTAAGGTGTTGCACCAAATGGACCATAATTTCATTGTTGCACCAAATAAAACTAGAATTTTTGTTTTTAAAGATCCAAGGATAATTTCACATGATAAAAACAACATTTTTTTCTAGAGACATGATAAAAACAACAATTACATCTAGTTTCAACTCTAAAAATGGTCGTATTGCATCACACATATGTTAAAATAACTAAAAAAAAAATTGAGTATATACGTAGATGGCTAAGTCCCTTATTAAAAACTAATAAAGAAAAACAAAATTTCTATAAATAATAGAAAACGATTTTTTAATGAATATGCAATAAAATCTTTTTATGATTACATTTTATACAATCATAAAAAAATTTATACTAATTTACGCCAATTATAAATAATATATATATTCTCAAAATTTTATTTTTTTCCTAATAGAATAAGGAAAACTAAACTAATTAGGGAATCTACATATATATATTATATATATGCTGAGAACTAAAGTCATTAAGTCAAAAATTTGACAAGTGCTCATCTTCATATTTGAGTATTCACTCTAAAAGCTAATGTGTGTCAAACTATTAAAAATTCTAATTTTTTATTAAAAATAAAATATTTACCATAGTTATGTGGTATTATTTTTTAACTAAAACACTATAATATACATATTTCTTGCTACTAAAATTCTAAAAGTATTTATATATTACGTTATTTCCCTACCTTAAATCACCAAAATATTTTTTTCAAACCATTTTTTTCAACCTTAAATCACTCAAAATATTTTTTCCAAACCATTAAAAAAATAAAAAATTACAGTAAATACTTAACATTATTTTTTAACTAAAACATTATTATACATACATCAATACTAATTTTAACTAAAAAGTTATGGCAATAAAAATTTTAAAAAATAACTAAAATTATAGAAAATAACTAAAATTAATGTGATATATTTTATTTTTAATTTATTTAGTTATTATTCTATTCCAATTATTTATTTAATCATTTTATTTTACAGTCCGCGTATTACGAGGATCCACCACTAGTTTTATTTAATTTCCTAATAGGATAAGGAAGAAAAGCAAAATAAATTAAGGAAAAAATCTGTTTATATAATTGGAAAAATATGAGAAACTAAGGCGGTTATATATATAGAGGATAGAGGGATTGTTTAGACCCAAACATTGAGCACCCAAAAAGGCATGCTTATTATAGGGATTGGTTAATACATGTAAAATGTTGTATTGATGTTTAAAAGGGCATGTGTTTTACTTGCCTGTGCTTTGCACAAGTTTGAAAGTAAGAAACGATTTGATATTTTAAGTGGATTATAATATGATTTTAAATACTCTATTATTATCATTTGAGAAGTTAAATGTGTTTGGTTTAATCAATTTGTTTTCTGCTTGATATATCTATTTATTGAGTATTTTTGTACTTATTTTACTCTGTTTTATAAACGATTTTAGATATCAGGGCTTGATAGTTGGTGAACAGAGTTGAGTGAGTGTGGATAGAAGTTTTAGAATAAGGTTGGCCAACATCTTCATTAGAAAAGCCTTGTTCCTTTGTTTCTTAAACTTGTTATATAAGTGTTGTAAAAGAGTATATTTTTAAGTTAATTAATGGTGGCTAAGTTATTTGTAATATAACTGTTTGGAAATGTGTTTTATATTATCTTAATGATGTTTTCACTATTGTGTTTTTAGTTACAAAGATTATTATCAATCTAGTAAAAAAAATGTAATTTTCTATATTATCCGATTACTTTATACGTATTTTTACTATTCATAAATACATATTATTTTAAAGTTCTTATACATATGAACAAGACTAAACTTTTAAAAGAGACTAATTTAAATCCTTTTTCCAAATATAACGATATTTATAATATATTTAGACTAAATTAAATAGTTTGTTGATGGTTGGTTTTTAAATGTCCATCTCGGGCTATGTGAGACGAGGTGTGACAATTGGACTCTGTCAAAAGCTTTGGCCAAATCTAGTTTAAGAGCAAAATAACTTCTCCTTCCTTTAAACTTATTCTTCAGAGCATGCATCACTTCATGATTTATTATAATATTATCCTGAATGTTTCGGCCACTAACAAAAGCAGATTGATTCGACGAGATGATATGCAGCAGCTAGACTTTAAGCCTGTTTGCTAAAATCTTTGAAATTATCGTGTAAATAGAGTTACAACAACTAATTGTCCGAAACTCATCAAAGGATACTAGACTTTTAGTTTTGGGAACCAAAGCAATTTTAGTTTGGTTGATCCCTCTAGGCAGCTTACCAGTAACAGAGAACTCACCAACTAGAGCAGTAACATCATGGGGAATTGTGTGCCAGTGTGCTTGATAAAAGGCTCTTGAAAACCCATCTGGACTAGGAGATTTGAATTTGCCCATTGAGAACACAACTTGCTGTATTTCAGACGGATGAACGTTTTGGATAAGCTGCTAATTCATTTCATTAATAACCACCCTCTCTACCTTATCAGAGCTTTATCCATGTTGTGAATTTCATCTCTGTTATAAACATTTATAAAGTGATTAACTGCAGTCTTCCTAATCAAATTCTCCGAATTTATCCATTTGCCCCCATCATTTTCAATTTTCTTGATCTGATTATACTGCCTTCTATGAACAGCAGTGAGATGAAAAAACTTCGAATTCCTATCTCCTTCCTTAGGCCAATTTATATAGGCTCATTGCTTCTAATTGATTTCTTATTAAATGTAAAGGGACTTTATCACCGCTTTAAGTTGCATTGCTACCTGTCATTCATTCTCATTAAAATCTCCAGTTAGCAACTTTTCTAATTGTTGTTTCTTCTCTTGGATCTTCAATATACAGTTGCTCCCTTTTAACTTCGCCTATTTCCTAAAATTTACTTTAAGGAAATCCAATTTTTTATTAAAGGAGAGTCCAGAATCAGTAGCATTCCAAGTAGCAATAATGAAGTCTTTGCAATCAGGCTCTAAGTCCCATTTCGCCTATACTTGAACTCCAATTTTTTGAAAGGGGATCGGAAGTAAAGTTACAAGATGATTAGCTGATGATCTGATCCAATTAAAGATTCATGGATTACCTGTGCACACTCAAACAATGATCTCTATTTAGCATTACTAAAAGCACGATTCAGATGAGATCTTACATTATTAGCCCCTGCCTACTCTTTATGCCAGGTATAAATGTCTCCTTTAAACCTAAGATCCACCAAATGACAGTCATCTATAAGCTCTCGGAAAGATTGTAGTTGTGATATAGATATGCTATTGCCTCCTCTTTTTTTATAAGAATGCAAATAAGAGTTAAAATCCCCAATAACTAACCAAGGCATACCATTTCTAAGATCTAACTGCCTTATTTCATCTTAGACCTTGTCGCTCAAATGCCTTCTAGGATCACCGTATATCCAAGAAAAGTGCCAAGTTTCGTTGTAAGTGATTAGAGCATCAATGAAATGAGTAGACATACCTTTGATTTTTACTCCCCATTCATTGTTCCATCAAATCCCTAAACCTCTTGCATTTCCCACCAGATCCACATATTCACTCTCAGAGAAATCCATTTTCGCTCGCAAGGATTCAAGGCAACTCCTCCTCTGTTTTGTTTTAATAAAAAAAATGAGGAAAGGTTTGTGCTTCTTAATGTTGGAACGCAGTGCATTAACTATAGTTTTTTATCCCAATCCCTAGCAATTCCAAGAGATGATACTCATATTAAAGCTAGCAAAGTTGAAAAAAAAAGAAACTAAAAGTCCAGATCGGACACAAAGCAGATAGATCTACACAGCAACTATCAAAGCAGAGAGATCTGCACATAGTGGACTATTTTAGTTGAAGAAACTTTCAACTAAAAACACTTTTAGTTTAAAAGTGATTTGATCACTTTTAAACTTTCAACTATTTTAGTTGAAGAAGCTTTTGGGTTTATTGATGCAATCGAGTTTAAAAGTGATATTTGAGTGACTATTATTCTTTAGGACTATGGAGTCACCAAAGGTAAAGGTTTTCTGAAAGACTATATTTCCCTGCAAATTGGTAATAGTAAGAGCTCTTTTTCAATTATAAAAAAAAATGTTCTTTTTTCAGTATATATTTTTGTCAATTTGATGAAAAATTCCAGTTTTATTTTTCATTTTGTTTGACACAAACTGAGAGAGTAGTTGATATATTTTGTAATTTCCCTTGTCTTTGTTTTGAACCAAATAAAGCCTTTCTGTTTGTTATGCGTATTACTTGATGTAATTGTGCATGTGATCTAACAAAACCAAGAGAAAAGTAAAATTTATTCATCATGTCAACAGTAATATTTCCCCAACTGAAATTTCCCATGTTCTGTCTTTAGTTTTTTGAGACACTTAGAACCACATAATGATGAGAAAGTAGGTGGATCAATTGCTAAAATCACCAAGCACTTGTATTACTATAGAAAACATAACATAGTACCAGTAATAATCACATGCTACTCAATGATCAATTGTTTCAGCTGAGAATAAAGGTCCCAGATGTCCAAAAAAAGAACAAAAAATAGAGGTATTGAAAAAACACAATTACATCAAGTAAATAATGAAAGAGTAACATTTAAAATCTTTAAGGGGTAGTTTGGTTCATATTCCGGAATTGGAATCGAAATGAAATTATGGAAATGAAGGGAAATTGAAAATGGAATAAAAATTTTAATAAAGTGTTTGGTTTACAAGAGAACCGGAATCAGAATCAATCTTATTTATTTATGAAAATATATTAAATAATAATTATTATGAATTTATATATTTTATTTCATTACTTAAAAAATATTATATTTCATAAATTTTAATAATATATGACAATATTTAAAATTTCGATTAATTTATAATTAATTTGACTTAATTTCATGGGAATGAAAAATCACTTCTTGCCCTTACAAAGGGAATGGTGATTTCCATTGATGGGGGAATCCATTTCTATTCCCATGCAATATTTTAATGAACCAAACACTAGAAGTCAAAATCACTCATTCCGATTCCAATTCTCACCCTTATTTTTCATGAAACAAACGACCCCTAAAAGAAATCTAACTAATAAACATATTCCATGTACAGCCTTCTTCACAATGACACAATATATCTCATGAATAATGATTTGTGTCGCGGGTTGCGATGCTACAATGCGTCACAATCCGCAACACAATGATATTATGCCCCTAGTTCAATTTTTTTCATTAGATTATTTAAAAAAAATTATAGGCTACGGGTGTTTAAATTCTTGTACGACGGGTTCACTTGTGTGAAACTTAGGTTTTGGATTTCAAAAAAAAAATTAATTGATTTTCCAAAAAAAAAAATTCAAAACAAAAATAAACAAGGGCAAAATGGACTTTACCCCCACCAACAAACAACAAGACATGTATCGTTGTCCTATATCTTATACGAACAATTTTTTTATACAATCCGGGTAGGAGGAATTCCTCCTACCTCATCTTCTTAAACTATTAGTAACCAAAAAAATAAAAAAGTTTGGACAATTTTTTTATACAACCCACCCATAAGAGTAGGAATTCCTCCTCCCTGATGATGTGTCAACTTTTTAAGTTATGTATACCCTAATTTTCCAACAAACAAACAAAACAATCAAAAAGGCCACCCCCATAATCTTCCAAAAAAAAAAAAGCTATTGCTACACTACAAGAAGGCTGCTGGAATTATTGAAATATTTTTTCGTTGTTCAAATCATACTTTTTTTCATGACAAATTATTCTCTTAAAAATTTGAAGAATAAATACATATATAAAATTTTTTGTTTACAAGGGCATGCAAAACATAATAAAAATGAGATATTCACTCTTTTTTTAAGAAACCAACAATATGCAATTGACTGATGAAGTTGATTAATACCAACAGTTTTTTTTTAGTAGTATAGCAGTTTTTTTTTTTTGCTGAAAAATTAGAATATATAATGTCATTGTGTATTTATTTTATTAATTAGTAATAGCTTAAAAACCTGACAAATCATTAGGGATGAGGAATTCCTACTCCCATGGGTTATATAAAAAATTGTCCAAAAAGTTTTAACTTTTTAATATTTATTTCAAGTGCTATAAAAAGACAAAAAGACAACAATACCCTTCTATACTACCAAACAATCAAATTCAGTATCTAATTAAAATGATAAAAACTAAAACCTAATTGATTATGGTTGAACCCTTAATGATTTGATATTATTAATTTACTATTCCAACTATATATGAGGTAGAATCATTATAAAAGGTATGGTGTAAAAGTGTATTGTTGTTTTTTTGTTTTCATCTAGCACTTGGGAGAGATTTTAAAAAGTTAAAACTCTTTTATTTCATTAGTTGTTAATAGTTTAAAAAGTTGGGTAGTATGATTCCTCCTATTCAGGTTGTATAAAAAAAATTTTCCTTAAAAAAATCAGTCAATAGATTCAATATTTTAAAATTTTTATTTTATATTTTTTGTTGAAAATGAAGTAAAATTATTTTAAATTTGCAAAAATTAGCGACTTGTGGTATTCACAAAAATTAAAGATTACTCTTAATAAAAGATAAAGTGAGGTAAGGAAAGTGAAAGATTTGATTGTATATTCTTATTTTACGAAATTAGATCTCTATTTTGTTTAAGAAATTATTTTAGAAAAATTAGTGTGTATAATTAGGTTTTCTATATATCGGTATATTTTTTATGCATATATAAGGGTGCAAACAATCTTGTGAACAATAACCTACGTAACAATTCTCTTCAATTGTCTCTTCTATTTTGAACTTTGCTCTACAGCGACCTCTTAGAGTAATTGTCCAAGTCCTCTTCTTCAAATAGCATCATCTCCGTACATCTATTTATGGCTAGTTTTTCATCTTTGAGAATCTCAAAAACTCGTAAAATCCTAGCGGAAACCTTAGACTCCTTACAAAGGATAGTGCCTGTTCAATGGTTGATATTACGGATCGTGTTTCTGAGCTTGAAAAAGAATGCTCAAACATGAGAGAAGAGCTTTAGAAGCTTATCTAGACAAAAAGAAGAAATGGAAAATATTTTCCAAAAGGTTCAGTTTTAAACAGAAGCTACCAGCCTGCAATTCGAAAAAGCCTGTGACCTGAAAGAACCAGTAGTATCCGTGAACAGGCAATAAAATCCTGAAAGTGGCAATGTACCTCAATAAAAATGTTTGAATTTCAGTAACCATAACACTATTCTCATTCTATGCTTATTTGAATTCCATCTAGAAGGTTATTTTCTATAGACTAATGAACAATCTGATATATGGAAGAATTAACTATGTCGTTTCCAGTATTTTATTATCGTTTAAGTAGTTACAGGCACTATGCGTGTCTTTATTTGATTAGTAGCTTTTACATTCTGTTACACCATTTTCAGTCCAGCTAGTAGCTGATGATTGATATATGTCATACCTTCCTTATGTAACGGGCACAATATGAATATTAATAAGAAGAATATATGTTGATTCCTCTCATATTTTTTCTCAATATTTTCTTTTTTCTCTCTTATTTCTATTCTACCAAACAGGTTACATATTTCTCTTGGATCATCTTTTATCAAAGCAATCTGATCCAGTGAACCATTTTCCTTTCAAAAAAAAAAGTTTTCTCTTCCTCAAGCATTCAGCCATGTCAGTTTCTGAAAACATCAGAGCTCAGGATAATAAGAAACTTGAAGAATCCATTAGAAACATGGTGAGAAGCATGTTGCAGGAAAATAACAAGAAGTAAGAGCAAACACTTTTCGAAATGAGCAAGAAGCATGATTCATTGATAGGCGAGCTCAAGGCCTTTATGACCTCAATACAATCTGGACAGCAACCTCCATCTTCAACCTTTGGATCTCAACATGAATCCTCAAATCATAATGTAAGGGATTCTAACCGTGCTTCATTGAATCCTAATAATCTGGGTAATAATTATCAGATTGGTGCTCGATTTACTAGGATTGAATTCCCTAAATTTGTTGGTGATGGGTCAGAGGGATGGCTATTTAAATATGACCATTTCTTCCAAGTGGATAACACTCCCACGGATGCACAAGTTAAACTTGCTGCTATTCATATGGAAGGTAGAGAATTACAGTGGCATCAATCCTTCATTAAAACCAGGGGATAAACAGAGGATCCACCATAGGAAGAATATGTGAAGGCTCTCAAAAGTGGATTCGGAGAAAGGGCTTATGAAGATCTTATGGCTGATCTTAGGAGCTTGACCCAAACAGGTTCCTTACAGGAATATATGGAAGAATTTGATATTTTACCCAAAGAGCTTGACCCAAACAGTCCACGAACAGCTTCCGAATGTGTCAATACATACTATGGGTGGCACCTCAGAAATGTCCTATCAAACTACGAAAGTCATTGGAAGTTATAAGAAAATTCAACTTCACATTCTTATTGACTCTAGGAGCACTCATAATTTCTTGGATTTATCTGTAGCCAAGGGCCTGGGTTGTAAATTAAAAGCTATAATGCCTCTTGAGGTTACGGTAGCTAATGGTCAGATAATCACTTGTGTTTTTGTTTGCGAGCATTTCACTTGGCAGGTTCAAAATAACACTTTCTCAGCAGATTTGTTAGTGATGCAACTGGGTGGGTGTGCAATGGTTGGGTACTTTGGGAGACATTGTTTGGAATTTCAAACATTTGAGCATGACATTTATTTTGAATGGTGAACAACATAAGTTGCAAGGGAGTGCTTTTAACATCAATGAAGGTTATATATAAGAGTAACAATGAATAAATTACTCTCCCAACTTCCTTCATCTGTTTTCAGTTTATGGGTATAAGAAACAGCAACTCCAACTACTCTTTATTCAGTAACCAATTCTCAGACACCAATGGTTATTGACTCTAGACTCTCTGAATTATTACAAGAGTACCAGAAAGTGTTTAACGAACCAACAGAAATACCTCCCCATAGACCACATGATCATCGGATTCTGTTAGTAGAAAGTGCTAAACCAGTGAACATCATACCTTATAAACATTCTTCACAGCAGAATGATGTAATAGAGCAGATGATATAAGAATTATTGGAGGGTGGGATCATTCGACCAAGTGTCAGCCCATTTTCTTCACCTATTGTTTTAGTGAAGAAGAATGACAATAGCTAGTGTATGTGCATTGACTACAGAGAATTAAACAAGCAGACGGTTAAGGACAGATTTCCTATTCCGGTGATAAAATAGTTATTGGATGAACTAAGTGGAGCAACGATTTTTTCTAAGATCGATCTTAGATCAGGATACCATCAGATTAAGATGTATCCACCTGACATTCACAAGACGGCATTTCATTCCCATGACGGTCATTATGAGTTTGTGGTCATGCCTTTTGGCTTAACAAACGCCCCTTCCACTTTTCAAAGCCTCATGAATGATGTTTTCAGACCTTACCTTAGGAAGTTTGTTTTTATTTTCTTTGATGACATGCTCATATATAGTAAAAATATGGATGATCATTTGTCCCATCTTACTGTTGTCTTACAGTTATTCGTAGCTCACCAACTTTTTGCTAAGCGAAACAAGTGTTTGTTTGGAGTTGATTCTGTTGAATATCTGGGGCATTACATTTCCACTGCTGGAGTTTCCACTGACCTAAAAAAAAATCGAATCCGTCACCCAATGGCCTACCCCAACTACCCTTAAGCAGCTGCGTGGGTTTCTTCGCCTTATGGGCTATTATAGGAGATTCATAAGAGGTTATGGTTTCATCTGTAAACCTCTTACTGACTTGTTGAAGAAAGATGCTTTTGGGTGGTTAATTGAGGTGTAAAAATCTTTTGAGCAGTTGAAGCTTGCTCTTACGACTGCTCCTGTTTCGGCATTGCCTTCATGTAATAAGGAGTTTTTTTGTGGAAATATATGTTTACAGTGTGGGGGTAGGCACTGTGCTTATGCAAGACTCTCATCCAAATGCCTATCTTAGTAAAGCTTTAGCTCCTAAACATCAGTCCCTTTCAATTTACGAGAAAGGATTATTGGCCATAATGTTTGCTGTTAAGAATTGGGATCATTATTTGCGTAATAGACACTTTTTGATAAAAAGGGATCATCGCAGTTTACGGTTCCTCTTAAAGCAATGGATTACTACTTCACATCAACAAAAGTATATAGTGTAGACGGCGGGGTTTAGCGCGCGCCCAAGTTTATTACAACCGCGACACTGTTTGAGCTCAGGGCTCTAGAGAACACACTAACCATTGTCACAAAGACATGGTGTGGAGATGAGGAGTCGCCACCCAGGGTAATAACCAGGATAAATTGATGAGTGGTGGTAACTCGATTCTCTAAACAAGTTGCACCACAACTAGGAGTTCTGGATACAGAATACCAACTTCTCTAGTCTTGTGTTCATTTAGAATTAGTTTATGAATTACTATCTTATCCTCTAATTACATGCAATTTCATATAAACCCTAATTAGACATTCATCAATCCCAAAGGCAACTAATCATAAAAAAGCATATAAGAAATGCATTCATACAAATCATATAAACCCTAGGTTAGTCTAATCTACATCTTTTAATTAAAGTGAGCTAAGTTTATATATTATGAAAAAAGAGCTTAATTAATGAGCTAAGTCTAAATTAATGTTATTAACTAAAATGAGCTTATGTGTAAATTAGCTAGGTGGGCCTAAATACACTCTAGCCTAAAATCTAATTTAATTATGGGCCTAAAATCAAATTAATTAATTAACCCTAAAAAACCTAATTAAAAAGGTGATCTAGTTATTAACCTAAAAAACCTAAAAAACAAAAGAAAACAAATAAACATGCAAATCATGGAAATAAATAATAAATCAATAAAACAAAATAAATAATAACTAAAACGCATAACAAAACAATAAATAAAATAATCATAAAACAATAAACCAATAAATCAATTAAAATATGCATTCAATGATTTCTAGCTCTAATTTAATTAACATGCAATCTTAAAATTAATCTAAAATCACCATTAATTTTATTAGATTTTTACTAAATTAAACCTAATTTACTAATTAATTAAAAAACAAAAAATTAAATAGTTTCATTATTCCCACTATTGGGCTATTACAATCTACCAAAAGTAAAATAATTAATTAAACACAAATCCAAAATAAACCATAAAATAAAATAAACAAATAAAAACAAAAAAAAATTAAATAAGTCCTAAGGAAACTAAATTAAAAATACACAATGGAAATCCATGGCATTCCATGGACCTTAGTTCTCCATAGATTTTCTCCATTCACAGTATGCTTATGTTACCTCATCCATCACAAAATACAAAAGAAACAAAACAAATAATGGTTAGTAATTAAATAAAATTTAAAAATTACATTTAAGAATTAAAATTAAATGAAATAAGATCAAAATCAAATAGAAAAGAATAAAAAGAAATCAAAGAATTAAAAAATGATAACAAAAAACATACAGATGAAAGTTAAAACTAAACAAATAAATAAAGTAAAAAAATTGATCGAAGAAATAAAAAAA